>NW_010583739.1:420474-431913 GCF_000705375.1 Tinamus guttatus | reverse complement strand
AAAGAAAGAAAGAAAGAAAGAAAGAAAGAAAGAAAGAAAGAAAGAAAGAAAGAAAGAAAGAAAGAAAGAAAGAAAGAAAGAAAGAAAGAAAGAAGAAAGAAAGAAAGAAAGAAAGAAAGAAAGAAAGAAAAGGAAAGAGAGAGAGAGAAAGAGTAAGGAAGGAAGGAAGAGAAGGAAAGGCATTATTTTGAACAAATATGAAGATTTCCATCTTGTGAAAGAGTGAATTATTCTATTTATTCTGTGGTTGCTTTGCTGACGATGTATGGGGAGTTTAAGACCACACACAGAACCATACTGAACTCAATGGCTTCTTTCAAAATAGATACACAAAATCGTAAGCAACTCTGCTGAGAGTTCAAGATGTTAAGTATAGTGCTGTCCAAACAGTGAAGAACTGCACCTAATCTAGTAAAAGATTTATGAGTATAGGCACATGGCTTCTGATTCAGATCTGCTGGATGTTCAAGTAGCTTAGTTTACAAGCAGTCGTACTGCATCTCACTGGTAGATATTCCTCAAGATATTATTACAAATGATGGATGGAAAGTATTTTTATTCCAATACAAAAATGCAAAGGAGACTATCAGAATGATGTGTTACTATACACAGAAAAAAATAACATAAACAAAGTGGCTCAGTTGTCCAATCTTTGAACATTTCTTTTTTTTTTTTTTCCAATAAATTACATGAGAACTCCATAATGATAAGCCTAGGATACTATGCAATAAAAGCTATAGGAATCAAATATAAAAATTGACACGAGATTTCTTATATATCTAAACATAAATCTAAACATTCTTCTGAAAACATGATGTTTTAAATGCTTCAAAAATATAAGTTTTCATTGAGATGGCTTCAAGCCTAAATCATTGAACCAAAAAGTGTTATTTCAGTTGGCATTAGCCTCCTGTAAGTTGACACGCACCACTGAAGTGATGCTCACTTCATCACAGCTATCTATCCAGTTGCAATTTTACGATGCTATTATACATAGTAACATATATTCACATAAACAGTGTGTTAGCTAAATAACGTGATAATAAAGCATGTCCTTCTTACAGTGAATTATTCTATAAATGATTGTCATGACCCAATGCCTCCAGGACATTTTCAATAAGCAGTTGCAGTATTTATCTCTTTTTTTTTTTTTCCTTGTGTGTCATTGTTTTATTTTATTATCATTAGAACGCAGTCCTATGAACTGATACTGAAAAGTGAGCAGTTCCCTTAATGAGTGTTGATATTTTTGTTTGGACTTGGCCAAAGCTTACATCTGTGCTGTAGCACTTGGGTGCACAAAATTACAAGCTGCATTAGATTGTGAATGCATGTAAAGTCATCTACAACAAATGGAAAAGGTTAAAGGGAAGCAACTTTGTACTACACAAAGGCACTTTTATTGAGCTGTGACTGTGTTATAGAGATACATTGTTCTTATATTTATATAATGTAGATGGAAAGAAGAGTTTATATGAGATATTGAATGCTGGAAAAGAGGAAAATATACAAAGGGAAGTAAAAGCAACTAAAATTGTCAGTTGTGTTACCAAACAATGTTTTCATAGACTGAAATTTAGTGCTCATACCTCCTTATATTTTTTTTCATATTTGTACTTCAAAAATGTAAAAGATGAGGCTTTTTGTATTGTTGCTGTTTACTACAAATTACACATTATCCAAAATAAAAATCTCTTTGTGTCAAGAACTTCTTTCCTGTGAGGGTGACAGATCATTGGAACAGGCTGCCCAGAGAGGTTGTGGAGTCTCCTTCTCTGGAGACCTTCCAAACCCACCTGGATGTCACCTGGTGCCATGTGTTCTAAGTGCCCATGCTTGAGCAGGAGGGATTGGACTACATGATCTCTAGAGGTCCTTCCAACCTTAAGCATTCTCTGATTCTGTGGTCTCAACCATTCTGTGATTCTACGATTTTGTGAAGAGGTGATCTATTTATTTCCTTCCTTTCCTTCCTCTTTTTCTCTCAATATTTACTTCTTCCTTTATGAAAGAAAGGAACATTAGATATGAACCAATCAAATACCTGCTCTTTTACTTGGTCTGCCTTACTAAGCAGACATATGACATTTGAAAAATATTGCATGCTTGCACATAAAAAGCAAACAAGACACATATTTAACATTCTTTCATGATAAAAATCATGAAAGCCTTTACAAAGCTAAATCAAAATTATTTACTATTGTTCACATCTCCTTGGCTTGGCATGAGGATAAACTAAATGTCTCGTCTTGAGAAAATATCCCCTCAACAAAAAACTCAAGAATATCCTTTTCATCCCTAAAACCTTTCAGATTATATATTCAATGAAAGCTGTGGCTATTAATCCTTTAATAGAATTGCAATGCATTAATCTACTTGTTAAATATTATGACAAGGCTGATAAGCTTACCAAATACAATGTTATCAAAGCATCATTTTGCAAAAACGCAGTCATGCAATCATGTCGTGCTCAGATCATATATGAATGAAATTGTTCCCATGGTGAATATATATAAGCTGAGTAAAAACAAATCTTGAAAAGATAAGATTTATAGAGAAAAAGAAAAGAAGATAAATGAAATCAAAACCAAATTTATTTACAGAAAATTTAAATAAGAGTAAAATTTCCATACAATTAGGCAGGCATCAGAAAAAGAAATCGTAATAACTCTTTTTTTTTTTTCAAAAAATAACCTTGCAAAATGTTATTTAGAGCCTTGTTATTTTCAGTTCACAGAATGTTGCAAATAGTATTGAAAAGTTAAAAGAAAAATCATAGAAAATCTAATTCAGATCTCTATTGGCACTGTTACAGTATGGGAGATCAGGCCTTTGAAACTGGTTTTATCATCAGATGAAATGCTTGTAACTCAGTTCACCTATCTATCTGTAGATCCTATGTATCTATACACCCAGCGCTGTTAAGGTTTTTTAACTGATATGATCTTATAAAAGCCATAAAAAATACAAACAAAGTGATGATATAAAGTTGTATGAATGAAAGAGTTTTCAGCCTCAGGGCCACTAATTTGTGAGTGCATACTGCTTCAGGAAGGTTTTCTGTACCATCATGATGTGATTCTTCAGCAAAACAAACTTATGGGAAAGGAAAGATAACACCTCCAGCTTAAACATACCTCAAAGGTGCCATGGACCTTATTGTCATCCTTTCATCTGTTGTATCTACAATAAATATTCTACATCATAGAGTCATTCTGTGCATTAACAACAAGTTGTGCACTTTGAATTTGTTGTGTGTGAGCAACTTCTCTAATCTGTCTGGCCTCAAATCTACTAAAAGTTGACTGTGGGACATGGGCCACATGCATACATGGCTTCAGATGCTTCAACTTTTTTATATTAAAGGAGAGAAAAAAAAAGTGGATTCTCAGGCTCAAATTTCAAAACAGACTGACTCACACAGGAGGCAGTAGGCCAGAAAAGAAAGGTTTTCTTTTAATCAAGGCATCACTATAGTTATAACTTCAAAGAATTTTCATTATTTGTCAAGGAAGAAAAACATACTGTTAGTTTTCCAAGAGAGATACTGTCTCTTATTGTTCCAACTGATTTTCACCTTCAGTCTCCTGGGAATATAAATCTGTGCTCCAATAAGAAGTGTCATGCTATCTTCTCTTTTGCCCCTTATTTCCCTTATGGGAAAGCAAGAATTCTGATGAAATTGGTAAACAAATTTGCTTTCTCCTCTTCATTTCTCTCCTTCAGTCTCTCATCTTTTGCGATAACAAGAGAACACAGAGTGACACAGCTTGTTATATCAAGTATATATATATAAAAATACATGGTAGATATTTACATATGGTGTATATATCTACACACACACACAATACATATATATGTTTAAGTATATATGAGTATGTATATTTATGTGTATATATATATACACGCACACACACTTTATGAAACTGAAGAGGTCAAGCTGATGAAGCTTACTAATTTGCAACACATTTACGAGAATGCAAAGATTATTTTAAAACACTCTCGTAGAGCACAACAACAGCAGTAATCTAGTTTAGATCAACTTCCTTTCACTACAGCCTAAAATTAGTTAATTACATCCCACTCTTGTAAAATAAGAACACATATATAAATGTGAGACAGACACAACAGAATTATCATGGCAACTTATCTATTAACAGGATTACGAAGTTAGTGCTTTAATTACAACCATCCTATGAGTATTCTATATTCGTTTTATGGAATACGTGAGATTATAGGAAGGCCAATGCCATGCAAAGCATACGCAAGTGTCAAAAGCTGTTTTTCAGTTTTTCCACCTTAGAAATATTGATTGCTTTAAAATATTTGTATCTCCTCAATAGACACTTCCTTCATAGGGTAATTCAGTGTACCTCCAGTAACATGAATAAAGTTAATTTACTGAAAACTAAATAAAGGACTAACCATAGGGCAGAAACAAAATTGTAATTCTTTGCATATTCTTAGCTATTTTCCTTTTTTCTTCTTATGTACAGAATGTAAATTTTATTCTGGATAAGACTTAAGTGTCAAAAAGCAGGAGTCCTAAGTTATTTCTTATTTAGCTGAGAAATGCATATTCTCGATTAGTCTCCTTTTTGTCAATCTCTTGTTCTTTTTGCAATAAAAATAGTCATAGATCTTAATTTTCAGTGTTAAGATGTTCGTTTTGGTACTAATATGATTAAAAATAAATTATTACTTTTTTCTTTTTCTTTTTTTTTTAAACATTGTTATTCACTATGCTAATGTTTCAAGAAAACGTTATTTCATTTCCAGAAAAGGTGATACTTTTTTCCTTTGAGATATTTTTGTTGAATTATGCCTATTTTGGAGTCCTGTAAGGATTTATTACGTTCAGCTGGATCTCAGAATATTGGTTATAGACACAGCCTAAGAATTTCTCTTCTGCTAGTATTTTCTAATAGACTGCAATTGTTTCTTGTCAACAGTCATGGTTTCAGTTCCATCCATCCTTTGCAAATATAGGTGTACTTTTAATAAGTAATTGAGAAAAATACGCAGCCAGTTGCAAACAGCCATTTATAACAACTAGTGAACAAGCAATCTAAATCCTTCTTTTAGTAGAAATACTTCATTTTCCCAAGTCAATTTAATATGACTGCATTCTTGCCATTGAGAAGGTACATATTTTGTAGAAATGTACATCTCCAATTTCACGTCATACAGTTAAAATAGCCTAAGAATGAAAAAATGGCTTTGGTTGAAATCTGTAGATTTTCATTTAGATTTTCAGTGGGAAATAATTGCACAAAGCCATCTTTTGTTTACCTGCAGAAACCAGTTTATGGCTAGAAAAATATTTGTGTACACATATCACAACAGAGGAGAGCTGAAGGTTAAGAGGTTGATTATACTTACTGTAACATATATTCTGCAGCTGATTCATAACTGTGTGATCTTCAGAACTCTCACTTAACAAAGAAAGCTTAAAGAGAAAGGAAAGAAAATTCCTTCTAATGAGGATTTAAACCACTAAGATTTATTGAATAAAAGAAAAGCTATTATTGGAGAAAGAAGGTTGCCATGTTTTCAACCCATACTTTCATTGTCTTTACTTTCAGAGAAAGATGGCAGAGTGTGTGAAAGCACTTTTTTTCAGGAGCAATCAAAGGAGAAATAATGAGAGGGAGGGGAAGCATTTATCCTTTAAAAGGAAAATCTACAAACCCAAAGCCATGGATAAGGAACAAGATGAAAAGCAGCACAATCCACTTGCAGAGAAAATTGTGGAAAAAGCAAATCTCTGACTATAAGAATCATTAATCAAAAAGAAAAAAATATGGACATTGGCCATTAAAAGTACTATAATCTCTCCAGTGAAATTAATTTTAGGGTCATTATGAATTTAGTGCTTCTTAATGATTTATAATGCAATGGCACCTAGAAGTCATTCCTGGGGTATACACACCGATGTGTTGTAATGCATATGCATACAGATTAAATAAAAGATTCCATTCAGAGAAGTGCTTGCTAACTCATCCAAAGAATCTAGAGCACTACTCTGCTAATTTTTCAGCAGACAGCTGTCAGGCTGCTCTTTGCATTTTTAATTTAAGGGGATATGTATAAAAAAAAAAGAAAAAAAAAAAGCCGTGCAGATTCTTTTTATTCTTCATCACCATTCCTAGAACTTGGGAAATACCTAAGAAAACATTTAAATATTTCATGTTGTGAGGTGAATATAAGATTAAAATTTTATGTCTATAACTGCAGTATATGGGACATTATTTTTCCCATACGTTACACAGATTCAGATTAACAGAGTGTAGCAGCCTTTGCACATCATGCTGAGCACATGTTCAGAATCTCCAGCAGGATTATCTAGCTGTGAATGTATGTGTTTCATCCCACGCTTGACAGACGCTTAAGCAGGAGTAGATCTCCCGCCTCCAGAACTGATAGCCTAATTTCAGTGCTACTGGAACAACCAGGTCCTTTTTTTGCCTTGTGCCTTGTCACTGTGCCATAACGAGACTGGCTTTTCCATTGCCAGGCCAGCAAGCAACTCTATGCCCAGACCTGGCTTTGCCTATATGATTTTTTCAAATTGCTTGCTGCCTGTGATCCCAAAGTGTCAGATGCCTGTGGCTAGAAGGGAAGCAGAGGTTTCAGGAATAATGGTGGGTGTATAATGGCAGAATTTATTTTCAAATTTTAAATCTGACAACCTTAGCAATACTCCACATGAAGCAGGCCCTTAATTTGAGGCAGAATGCCATGATGCAGTCCTTAGTGAATAAAAAGCTTTCTTTAAATCACCATCAACAAAACAGAGAGACAGAAAAAGAGGAACAAACTGAGATAAAAAATGCATGTACTAATGACCCTTAACTTCCACTGCTTTGTACCTTCTAGACACCGCCACCTGTGCAACAATGCCATAGGAAAGGAGAATCCACTATTTAAGAAGAGAAGATTTCTAAAGGGATTATTACTCAATTATTTCTCAACTGTATGATGGGAAGCCTCTATACAGCCATGGTTCAAAATAATCTTTTTAATCATCCTACTGAAACTGAAACTTCTTGGTAAGGAGGTGGAAGTGTTTGTATAAGACAGTGATTTTCAGAAGCTATTGGAAGCTACCTAAAGTAGGCAAGTACAAAAGAGAAATGAAACACCTTTCTCATTTCAAGGCATCTAAAATGAACAAATGAGAAATTGATCCTTCTCTGAGCCATATTACCTTTCTCCTGAGCACACAAGATATCATAGAAGTTTAGGAGCTTCATACAGTACCATCTGCAAACATTTTTTGTTTGTTTTCTTCTCAAATTTAAACATTCTTTATGCGTTCCTTGCTTTTCTCAATAAACTGAAATGTCTTTCATGTGAAAGGATTTCACTTACTAGAGTATAATACCTGATCTTGATACTCTGCAACCTGACAGACATGAGGACAAGATAGAGCCAACAGCAACTGACCATCAAAAAAAAAAATTACACTCCTCTGAGTAGATTTATAATTTGGTTCTATTTTTTTTTCCAGTTTTGGTTATAACAGGACAACATGGGCCAGAAGCCTTGAACAGTATGATCTGAAAGAACTACTTGATGAAATAGAAAGGTCATCTAGAGCTGTGAAAACGTCATTTAGGTAGGGAGGATTTTTATTCTTCTTCTAGTGTCTGTCCAATGCTCCTGCAATGGTATGAAAGATCTGCGAAGGCCTATAAATGTCTCACTCCCCTTCCCATTCCAACTCTGTAGTCGTGAAAGACAGCACTTTTTTTTTTTTTTTTCCCTCACAAGGGGATTCTAGTATAACACTCAATAACAAACCTGAGGAAAGGAGAACTAGCATCAGGGAGTTATATCTAACCTTGAGGAATAAATAAATAAATAAATAAATAAATAAATAAATGTCTAAATTCCTGTATATCTTGGCTCTAAACACTACCAGGTGACAGATGTATGTCCACTCCAGTGGCTATCCAAAATCAGTAACTGGATGACTATATATGTCATTGTCATAAGGTTATGTGGAGTGCAGGCTGCCTGCAAATTCCATCTGTCTCCACAATAACCATCATGGAAGGCTCTTCACAGCCTCTGTCTGCCCAGCATCAGCTGTGCGAAGCTGCTGAGGGCAGTGGTCAAAACAAGCCGTTCGATGTCTAGTCTGTTTTTATTGTAGAAAGGGTTTCACATGGACCTAAAAGCAGATAAAATGAGCCCAAGTTTTTATTCCTGGAAGCTTCAGACTTCAGACTATCTTTTCCTCTGTGTTGAATTTTAGTAAATTTGGAGTGCTTAAAAAATAACAAAAATCCTGACTTTTCCGGTTGTAGAAATTCCTGATGGTATCAACATGATGATGAGGCAGATTCTGAGGATACAGAATCTGCTCTAGTTTTGTATAGGCACTGAAAAGAAAAAATAATTCTCTAATTGCTAAATGAACCTGCCTTCCATAAAAATATTCTGAAGAATCAGAAGTAAAATATTTTTTTTGTTATTTATTCATTTTTTAAAAAACATTGACAGCATGAAGTGCAACATACTCTCTGTTTCTCCTGATATATTTAGTGCCATGTCACCCTACACATCACTGGCTCATGGAATAAAAAGGCAAAAGCAGAAGATGAATTACAGAATGCATTCTGCTTAGTATTTTACTAATTGCCATGTGGCCATCATAGTGAACTGTGCTTTAAAAGACAATTGAGAACATTTTTCCTCCTGATTCTGAGAATATGCATTCGACCAGGTGATCATCAGTCCTAACTGGGAGAAGGAATATGTCAAAATGTTGTCCTGAAAGACAGTGGAATGATTGTAGCAGGTCAGTGAGACTGTAATTGGTATTAATGCTCATCACAGATTAGAGGCCTCTGGGCCCAAGTAAGATCAAACAATTTTTTTGCTTGTTTATTTTCATCTGACTGGCAGTAGATCAACAAAATAACTGCTGAGTATCGGAATCTCAAAGGGGAAGTATTTCTTTTTCTTTTCTCTGTGTATTACTCAGTGAAGTATAGCTTGAGAAATGGCAGGGACACCCCCTGTAATCATTTGTTTGTATATTTATACAGATCCCTGCTGAGAGGTGGATGGCAGCACCTATTACTTATTGTTTAACTTTTATTTCATTGTGTGCTGGGAGGGGATAACAGAATCACCAGCTACAGCTCCAGACTTTTTAAGTGGTATAGCATTTGAAATAGGTTTATTTAGGTTAAAGAAAGTTCAGAAAAAAATACAGAATAATGAATATGGCAATTCTCCCCTCCTCCTTTGATTCACTGAAGCCAACTGATACAGAAACACAGTGTGTTTGTTTGTTTGTTTAATTTTTAAAATTATTTTCTTTCCACCTAAAATATTTGTTCTTTGAGTTCATCAATAAGGTTCTTATCTTCTCCTTATTCAAATATCTTCTTGACAGTTAGTTTATATATAACAGAACAGGCAATACAATGCAGTGAAAATTTGGTTAACAAAGACCTATGCTAGCCAGACTATGTAGTTTCACATATCTCAATATGGACTTACCAGTTTGAGGTCATCCATTTTTTTATTTTTCCATAACTTCAGGCGTTGGCTCTCAGGAACCTAATCACTCACAGGAAGCTTGTGGCAATGAAGCTTTGCAACAAAGTCTTGATGTGACTCCTAAAGCCTTCACAATTATTACAGCTGGATCCAGATGGAATATCTCCTTACTAGTCTATTTAAGATGGTTATGCCAGAAGCATTAGTTAGTTAGTGAAAGCTTTTACTTTTACTTTTTTTTTTTTTTTACTTATTTATATATTTCACAGGACATAACCTACCACAAGCATATGCTGCATCAAACAGTAAATGAAGGTTTCTTTGGGGAAATAGCTTTTGTACCATCTGATTAATCTCAGCGACTAATAATATTACATTAAAGAAGCCTGTGAAGAAAAATGATACAATAGAATAGATCCATTAGAGGACTACAATCAATAGAGTAGTGAGATTTGTATTTTAAGTGGAGTGACTTTTGAAACAAGAAGGTAGGAAGGGATACACAGTTCTGCATTCTATTAGGCACTTGAAGCTGATCATTACTTTAGTATTTCATGAGTCTTGAGTTATTCCTCAGGGGAAATGGTGGCAACCTATGGAACCAAGAATAAATAAAATATATTAAAAAAATGAAATAAATTAAAATAATTGAAGTACATGGAAATACTAAGTAACAACTCTACCAAAACTGCAGCTATAGAGCATGGAGTTTTGACTCTTCATTAACAAAGCCCAAAGACTTATTTTTGCAATAAAAGGAGTGTTTAGTTTTTATGCTTTTTTTTTTCTCATGCTGATGCATTTAATACTTTTCTGTCAACTCAAGCAGAGGTTCCCTAGGAGGGACAAACACTGTGATATTTCACCAAAAAATGAAAACCTCCAAGAAAAGGGGTTTTAAACTAAGGATTATAACAAAAATGAAAAAAAAAAGAAAATGATGCTTTATTGATCCAATACAAACATGAACCTCATATTCAGTTATTTTTAATCGATGACTGACTATTTTCCTAACTATATTATAGAACCTAGGCCATGATCTGTAATGGCATAAGGATGACACCAATAGCACGGTCTTCATGAAGACAATGAAAAACAGTGAAGAATACCAAATGGGATGTTAAAGACAAGTTACAGTTTTATCGATATGAGGGAACCCGTAACAGGTCTTTTGGCACAATGGTCTACAACATGACAATGAATTACAGCTGAAAGTTCTAATGTTACAAATCTATAAATTCACCATCAATTCATGTCCCGTGTCTCTATCTTGAGATTCTGTGATTCTGTGAGAAGGCTTAACTTAATTTTTTATTCTAAAAAAGTGAATTCTAATTGCATATCTAAACACCTATCTACATGTACAGCTGATCCTTTCTTCACATAGTTTCAAATTTTACCACTTATATCTTGACAATTATAATACTATGTTGAACTTTTTGTAGTTCAGTATAATATGAGAAAGCATAAATGGAAAAGCTGTCAGTCTTATTTCCTGATGTGGTATTTATTGCTGCTATATCTTGATGATATATTTATAGGAACGTGTACATGATCGTTCATTTAGATTTTAACACACTCAGCAGCTTTAACTAAGTCTAAATTTAACAGTACATCTATTGATTTTATATGCTTGATAATTTTGCTTGATAGCTTACAATCTCAGAAGCCTGAGACATTTTAAGTAAAGAAACTTCACATTTTAATTGTATTCCAGTACTTTTTTATTATTTCCTTCTTTCTCTGGCTGTATAGCTGAAGAGTAGCTCTTAAGGGTAAGGAAAGAAGTTCTAAGTTTTAGGAAAGGCATTCTAGTTGTGCAAACCTTGAGTCCTGAGGCTTTGGGACAAGGAATGTGTGTGGCTACAGGGAACCATGATGGAATGAAAATGGAAGTGGGACTGCAGAGGAGAAAGCTTT
>NW_010583739.1:401270-420451 GCF_000705375.1 Tinamus guttatus | reverse complement strand
ACACAGGAATCAAATAAAAAAAAAAAAGTTTAAAAGTATTATAAAAATAGGTAATCCCTTAATTTTACTGTTCTTTTGGAATATTCACTAGTAGCTAAAAACTTAAACCCTTTAGGACATGGACTTTTTGTGTGTGTATATTCCAGCCTACAGAATGACTTTCGTTCATGGTTCCAAGGAAAAGAGCTACGTTTTCTATGGACATATATAAGCATATATGGACACACTTATATCAGGTATACACATCAAGTATTTACAAGCAAGAATTTGCTTGCCCTTAGGCATTAACATAAGCCTCAGATGTGTTCATCTAAAGACTAAAGTTTGCCATTTAATATGCAAACCTTGGAAATTGGTTCCCTTTGCCTTGGAAAAGTTCCTGTACATGAAGTATGCTTTGATTTTTATTATTATTATTTTAATTTAAAGAAGTCATAAAAGCAAACAAAACTAGTGTATCATTCCATTGCTTTTAAGATTTGACAGCTTGGAATGACTAAGTCTATCAATCAGTGCAGGCATCTATCACCTTTAACTCATCCAACAACACGACAATATTTAGGAGTTCATGGTATGTGGTTTGAATCTGAAGCAATGGCATTCCACCAATGATAAACATTAATATGTAGTGTTTTATATTTCACCTGACAGAGACTCAAATTCAGCTAGAATATTCAGGCTTAGCTTGAGAAAGGAAACAAAAATTGACATTTCATATTTTCCTTTTCCAGGGTGATGCTTTACACCAGGCCAGCCTCTGCTGACATTCAAAGCTGCAGGACTCCACTTAACTGTGGCAGCTGTTAGAGCATTTCTGAACAGGAAATAAAAGTTTGGACTTCTGACATTCTGTAGTTATGTATCATACTAAAGAAAACTTGCTCGGATGGTACAAAATGAAACTTCAAAATTTGCCAAGGAAATATTTTAGTATGTCACTGTGAATAGCAGATAATTTTGATGACAATGAAAAGGACTCTATTTATGCATGACATTAATCTTTCTTCCTAGGGGTATATTAGTTATAGTTGTCATTTTCTGAGATGCAGCATGTCTCTGAAATAGGATGATCTTTTTTTCACCTGTAAACTTAAATAAAGTTATTCTCTCTCAATTTGACATAAATATTTCTTTTGTTTGAATGAAGTTTATAGAAGGAATCCTGCCCCATTGAAAAGAAACTATTGCAGCATCTCCCTTCTGAGATTGTGGCATCATAATTAGCATATTAGTTAATAGTTAATAAGATAGTTAATAGTTACCTAACCTTTACTTCATTTGTGAAAGTTAAACTATGACTGAAGAATTATTGGAAAAATTATGATGCTTACTCAATAAATTGCATATTTCTATGTAAGGCTGCTGTATGTGTCCAGGATGTAACTAAATATTAAGGATTTGGGATATATAGAATGAAGCTCAGCAGAACTTTCTTATTCACCAAAACATTTAGACACTTGTTAAATAGGAACAAATTTAAACACATGCTTCAATACTGTGTTGAGTATTTCAGAATGACCTGCGCAGTGAGGGAACAGGGAGCAGTGAAAGTGAACATGTATTTTCTAATTCTGTACCAGATATATGACCAATTCCTGTGAACTGCATTGCACAGCAGTCCTAATCTTTTGTGTTGCATTATAATCTACATGCAGAAGGATCACGATAACAATACAACAATAAGTACACAGACAATAAGTACAATAAGTATACAGACATGGATTTTTAACGGAAGTTGTAAAAGTCTTTAAAACATACCTAAATGAGGTAAAGAAATAATTGTTTTATCCTTTAAAATTGCACTTTCAACCTAATAAAATAATGTTTAATTAATAAAATGTGAGAAAGCAGTGACATTGTATTAAGGCATTTTTTTTTAAAAAAAAAAGTCAGTGTTTGGATCTTACATCATTGTAGTTCCACAGGCTGAATGCCAAGTCGTCTACCTGGCAAGAACCACAAGGTCCTTTGCAGAGTCATTCACATTTAAAGTTAACAGCAAGATATTTTGACTTTACGGTTCTCATAACTTTACAGTGAAGAGAAGATCCTCTGAAAGTATCCTTTTTTGGAATTTGTCATACATTACCCAGATGTCACTGTGATTCATACAGAAACACTCAAATCTATATATTAAGCCTGTAGCATTATAATCACTTAAGAGTTTAAGGAAAAGCACATGTTCATAGGAATCACTCACTTTGCAGAGCATGGAAGCAACAAAAGATATTCTTAATTTCATGTTTACTTACATGTCCTCCAGTAATTCAAATTCTATTCCAGGATTTGCCTTTTTGTTACTGCTCTCAAAACATTTACTCTCTCATGTTATGCCAAAAACTCTCTGCCTGCATATATTGCTTTGATATTTAATATCCTACTTCCCTGAGGCTCCTTCAAAGTTCTTTGTGGCTTAGCCCCACTCTATCAATCATTGAGTTGTGAACTAACTAGTATAAAATAGCAGCATTCAGGCAAGTGTGAGCATAATGATCAGGATATCAGGATAGACAAAAACACCCAGTCTTCCAGCACCCACAAATGTACCTGTTAATGTCAGTAAGTAATGTAACTGTGTTAAATTTCTGTTCTGTTTTGATAGTTATTTCCCATTTTGGTAAACACTGTGAAGATGCTGTTAATGTTTTAGTACAAATACATCTTCTAGTTACCAGAGAAGAAGTTTGAATCACAGGAATAGATCAAAAGAGATAGAAGCATCACAACTTGTGTCCAGATTTGCTGGTGAGTGTTTAGACCTTTTTTTCCTCCTCCCCTCTTCCTCCCTTTCCCCTTCCCTTCCCTTCCCTTCCCTTCCCTTCCCTTCCCTTCCTTTCCCTTCCCTTCCCTTGCCTTGCCTTCCTCTCCTTTCCCCTCTTTTCCCCTCCCTTCCCTTCCCCTCTTTTCCCCTCCCCTTTTTAATTTATGTATATATGTACGTATCTATATATGTACAATAGTGAATTCAATACTTTTGATACTTTGATATCATAATAACATAAGCATCTAATCATTTTTGGCATTACTATGTCAGGTCTATCAGGATCATAATCTCAGTCTATACCGCTCATTAAAACACACAGCATTACACCTCTTTGTTTTGCCCAGGAAACTGAAGAAATGCTAGAACATAACACATATGGGAGAGAAAATAATAGTTTTGTTTTTCATTTAATGGTTAGGGAGTAAAGTAGACTTTCCATCTGCTCCTTCTGAAATCCTTATGAGACATAAAAAATATGGACTCCTTATGAGACATAAAAGTGATATTCTCCTGCAGTTCACTAATAGCCAGTAGTTACTGAGACTCACTATCTTAATTTGATCTAACATTCATCAGTAACTGTTTACTTAGTATGCTCTGCTTTCACATTATTGTCCATAAATACATTGTCATTCTGGAAGACAAACTGAATAACTGCATCTATGAAACACAGAACCACTTTAAGAGGTACTTGAAACAGTCATGTTCTCCCTTCTTACCTTTTCCTTTCCAGTTACACATTTAGATGCTCTAATTTATAAATATCTATATATGAGCAAGGAACTCTCTCTAGTCGCTTGTATGTAGGCAGGTAGTATAAACTGAGGTTCCACTCCAGGAATGCATGGGTCTCCTTTGAGTCCTGTATCCTTCTGCCAGTACTATTTAGAAATTTCAGATATCTTGGGAAATCTCAGAGCGTTGTAAGCACTTGTGTAGACAATTCAGCAGAGCCCAAGGTCCCTAAACTCCCACTGTAGGAGTTCCAGGAGATTGAAGGTCCCCACTTTTGATGCTGGAGAATGCCTGCATGTGGGTTACTGAAGTGAGATTTTACCATTTTGCTCTTGACCACTGACGGATTTAGCTGCTTTGATCATTCACTAATGGTCAAGTGACCATTATTCCTAAACTGTTGTAGCGGAAGCCCAGGAGTACCACTCATGGTGCAAGCCTAATGTCTCTAAGAAATCACAGCATGAGAAAAAAACATCTAAGGCTTAGGAGATGCTGTCCTGAAGCTTTCAGACTTTAGCTGGGATCTCATTAGCAGAAAATATAAAAAGGAGGCTCAAGCAGACCCCAAGACTTCAGAGAAAGAAACTGCTACCATGAACAGATAGTTTTAACACATTGCTTCCAGTAAAGTGTTCAGGAGGATAACAGCTCATCATTGGAAGAAATCATGCAGTCTTTCCTCTTTCATTTATTTCAGGTTGTCCTTGATTTAATAACTTCTGTCATATTCTGTCAAACACAGATGTTTGCTGAATAATTAATACGTATATATGTGTATATATTTGTATCTTTGACTTCATAACCTCCTACATATCACCTGGTAGAAAGGGAAAGAAATCTGTAGGCATATGACTTGAGTTTGTTGATGTTGTCATTGATTTTCTTTGTTTTTATCATATTTGACACAAGTTTATTTATCTATTTGTTTGTCTGCTTTTGAATCTTTTTAGAAAAGCTATTCATAGCTTAGTGTTTTCTGAAACAATCATATTAAACATAACTGTGAAAGAAGGGTTATGTATATTATCAGCTTCTATTGAAAATTTGTGTAGAAGATTATAAATACAAAATAAATATAGTTCTGTAAAATTGTTAGGTTTGTGATAGAAATTTCTTTCAAAACATTCATGAGCAGATTTAACAGTATGCTCTGGTTGTTTTGTGTCAATTTAGTAAACACAAATTTACATAAAACTAGTTTAACTGGTCATTCAAATTGAGTTTATGGATAATTTGTGTCCCTTTAACTGTAGAAAGAAACTGAAGATTATGATTACATCATACTCAGGAATTCAGACGAGAGAGATCTCTCTCTTTATATAATTTGAGCCAACATAGTGAATTCCAAAGATATTATTTTACTCATTTTTTTATATAATATCTCCAGAAATCCCAAAGATAATATCAGCCAATGAATTTTACAGCTATATCCCACAAATGAGTCTAAAGTAGTGTGCTATAGGATCCACAGTAACATCTCAGAGAGAGAAAGCTTTCCATTTAAATATAATATTGGTTTAGTAATACATGTGAAAACTGGCTATGGGCAACTTTGGAAGGAAATTAGGAAGTTTCCAAACATTGGAAGAATTAGTATCTACATGCTGCTGTAGATAACTACCTTGTTTTAATAAGTGATATATAAGTTCCTAAATAGGTTTCTATGACTGGAAAGCATGTGATTAAAAATAATCTGTGATCAGTAACCCATGGTGTCCTTGTAGTCTTAGGTTGTCTGGTGATTTTTATACATTCTGTAAAGAAGTTAATTTTTTTTTTTGCGTACATTGTTTTTTTGGTAGAACTCTGCTTACTTTAAAATGAATATATTCAGAGGAAGCCACTGCATATTAATTTAAAATTAAATATTTTAGTATAACATTGATTTTATTGTGATTTTTCCCCCCAAAAGCAAAACATCTGAAATCTAAAAACAGGATCAATTAGTAGAGATGTTCCCTTCACAATAAATGTTCAAAATACTATTAAATAAGCTCTTTATGCTCATTTTAAAACAATCCTTTGTTTAGTATACTCTGTATTTGAGAAGACTGAAAAATTACTGTGAGTAGATTGACCCTGTCAGTAGGTAGTTTAAAAGATTTTACATTTTACATGCAATATTTTTGATTGCACTTGTTTACTCTTGCTCTTCACAGGTAGCTGCTATTTTACTTTATGTTTTAGAAAAAAAAAAAAAAAACATAAAATCTCCTCACTTCCTTTTTTTTCTTCTTCAGCCTTTATCATCTGTAATTTGTCTGTTTCCTCCTCCGATAACTATCTTAAATTACTCTTCATTTTAGCTGTACTATATTTTTACAAGGCCATAATTTCCCAGAATCAAGACGATATCTTTAATCACATATTTTAAGCATATACTTTTAACAAACATTATTTGCAGACATACTGATGCATCATTAGACTTATTTTCCATTATAATTTTATACCTCTTACTTTTTTCTTTATTTGTCACAAGATTTTTTATTTCTATCACAAAAGCAGAGAAACAGAAATCATGCATGACAGTGTTTCTCTCTGACAATGTGTTTGAGTACCATATACCTACAGATTCTTTTCCTTTTCTGCTAAGTACTATGTATGAGGTGATGAAGTCTTGCTTCACAAGTGATCACATGAATTTATAAAGATTACGTTTTTAAAAAGCCCCAATTTCACACAGTGATCTGTTTTTCCAACACTCATTTTTTTATGTTAGACACTAAAATACAAATGCCCACATTCAGAGTTTTCCCAAACAGGCAATAATGCTGTTCATCTTTGTGAAAGTAGAGACTTCTGAGATCTTAAAAAAGAATCATTTCTTATGAAACTTACTTGCTTTCATGACTGCCAAACATGTTTAATCTGCAATCTGTCCACCACATACACATATACATGCAGAACAAGTCATAAGATTTCTGCATGTCCTTTCACAGATGTAAAAAGTATCTCTACCCAGAAAACACCAGTTGTCATGCCAACATGACCCTCAGTTTCTCTTAAATCTAGAAAGGAACAAGCTGTGATTTTTGTTGTGTCAAAGAGAAGAGGTTATGATATTTGCTCTGTCAAGAGTAGCAAGTCTGTGACATAATCATTCAGAAATGTTTTTATCTACTCTGGTCGCATTATCTGTATGTTGTGAAGAAAGAAAATATAGGTGTTAAAAGTCAAGTGCTCTCAGGAGGGGTCAGTTCCAAACCTGTATCACTAATTTTGAGCAGGTTGTCTGGTTACACGTAGGTGTCAGCATGTTTTCTTTCTTTCAGCTATCTTTGATAAAGAGAATACAAATGCAGTTTATAACAACTTTGTTTCCTCCCACTGAGTGAAAAGATTACCTGTTGTTATTTGCAAATGATAACACTTTACATAAACACACTCAACTTATGCCACTTTAGATTTGATCTTATATTGTGGTAATAACTTCAGAGAAAGGCACTATTCTTTATAGTGAGTACAATACTGTATAGCTTAGGCAGCAAGGTGTAGAAGTGATGATTCTTCTCATGCTTGAGGGATCACACACATGCAAAAATACAATTTGTTTTGAAAACATTTCAAAAGTGTATTTTTTAATCACATATTCCACTATTCACTGCTGTGCTATATTCCCTGTCATTAACTGAGCTTGCAAAATATATATATATACGTAAAGCACATAACACATTAGCATTCTGCCATATGTCCCATGGACAATTATCTAGACAGGATTTCTGCATATAGATTCCTTCAGGTTTTCCTTATTAGCAAAAATCATCTATGATGATTATCCTCTTTATTAAAAGTCCAACAGTGTGGATAGTTCATAAATAGTTTGACCATTTTCTATCTGAGAAATAAATCCAGCAATTTGGTTAGTTTCAGCAAATAAATAAAACACGTTGTTGTTTCTCTTTCTTGCTTAACTTCTAAAATCAGGTTTCAAATGTAAATATTCCCACAGATTTATTAAAAAAAAACTTTTGGAGGTATGAAACATTTATTTCTTATACTTGGGTATTTTTAGCAATCTTTATGTCTGGTCTGGTATCCATAAAACAGAGATGTTGGAGGGGAAGAGTTTATTCTATTTTTGTAAAATCTTCAAGGCTCTCATTCTGATTCAGACTTGCATATGCTTGAACCTCTGCTTTCTCTCTTTCTGTCTCTCTCTCTCTCTTTTTTAATAGAGTGTTTCTATCTGGTTTCCTTCCCTTGAATTTGTGAAACAAATTCTCAGCCTGTATACATCAATATAGTTGAATTTATTTTTGTGAAGCACTACCTGAGAATTAACTTTTGTTTCAGATGGATTATCTCAAAATTTCTCCAGTCAAAGCTGTGAAGGTGTTTATACCAGCGTATACTCACCTTTTGTGTTATCCTAAAAAAAGTCAAATCAATTTCTTTATGCAAAAGTAGCAGGCATACAACAGGAAAGGAATACTTTTTTGTTGTTGTTAAATTGTATCCGTCATTTACCACTATCAAGTATCAATAAAATAATCTAAATATTATATGAGAGAATCAACAGCTGATTTTGAATACAGAGCTTAAATAGAGTATCAAATCGAGGCAAACAGCCTAGATGCTTACACAGTGTGTACTATGGATAGTGCTCATCTCAAAACAATATACCACAATAAACAGAGATTATCTTGCAAAGGGAGAAATATGGGATCAGGCAAGAAATATGACATAGAAGTTTTCACTGCTTAAGATCTGTAAGCTGAAGATTTTTTACGAGTAAAGAAGTCACTATAGTTTAATCTTGTCCCTAGGTCCACAAATTTTCATATTTCATATGTGCTACTCTCTTCTTAACAACCAGCTTCAGTGGTTCTCACTGTTCATCTGATATGTCTACATGTCTTTTTACAGCACACTTGGCTTAAAATATGTCATTATATAGTACTTGCTGGCAAAGAAGTTGAGCATTTCATTCACAGATGGTTCTTTCTTCCTGCCACGGTTTATCAGTACTCTTAAAGATTTCAGTTCTTCACTTCGGTGCTAAGATATCACTGCAAAGAAAGTTTAGAGAGGTTACATGTTTTAGTTAATAATAGTTTGTATCAAGTCAACAGATATCAATTCATGTGGCAATTTTTAACTATTCTTTTTTTTTTTTTTTGTGGATGAGTATAGTTCTGTAGTCATATACATTTTCTTAGACATTTCAGATGAAACTGAGAATAACTGAATTAAGAAAAAAACCTACTTGAGCTGTTAAATAATGCTTAGTATGCTAAAAGCACTTTTCTCCCACGTATAGTTAATATTATGGAAGCTACCCTCTTTTAAAAGTCTGGTTCCAGTTGTAGAAATTTGTCTCTTCTGACTTCTCTGAATCTTCTAATAAGTAGTCAAAAAGTAAAGACACATTTTGAACTAAGATATTGTTTCTTCTTTTTCTTAATCCTTGCAAGGAGTGGAGGGAGTTACTTGCTAAAATTTAATAACATTTGTTAAAAGCTGCTTCAAAAATTAATAGAAGTATGAAGGGAAAAGCTCAAAAGATATGAAAGACAGTTACTGGAACATCTGCTGGATCTCTAAGGTATAATTGTGACACATGCCACATGTCACCTTCAGTGACTATGTCCCACCAGCAATGAAAATTAAGAGAACTGGAAGATGGCCATATGTCAGCCAGTAGAAAACAGACAGTCTTGAGCAGTGATAAACACATACTCTAATTTTATCCAGTTTGAGGAACAGTTTGTACACTGTTTATTTGGGATGATAAACAATCTATATATCACAATCTTGTACTTTCAGAGTGTCATTATATTAGATAATGACACTATCAGCATTCTCAAAGATGATGTGTTTGTAAAGAAGCAAAGTAGTATCAGTACTATTAGTATGAGTTTGAAGGAGAAAAAAAAAATGTTCACCAATATTTAGAGAACTTCTTGACTATTTTCAAAGCTGATTGATTGTCCTATATATAATCAACTATACCTGAACATTAAAAGTGCCACAGAAACAACTTTGACTAAAGTCCTGTGAAGGAAATAAACAAATATGAAAAACAGATTCCTTGCCACAAATTCCATAGCCCTTTACACACATTAAAGAACAGATATTTTTTAATAGAAATTAGAAAATATATATATATATACATATTTAGAAAGGATATGCAAATTCGCCTTACGAAGGTAATAAATAACCATTTTAACCATCTACCTATGAATAGTATATAATAATAGCTATACAGACCTCATCAGTATCTAGAGCTTGTTTCAAGCTGTATATAACTTCAGCCAGACTTTTGTGCTTTTGTCAATAGGATTAAAAAACTTTTTGTTATCAAATATTTTCCTCTTGTGTGTATATGCATGCTGAAACATAGCATGCTAACTTGCTTCCCTTAGAAAAGGCAAGCAGAATCTTTATAAATATTAATATTTTAAATGGTTTGCCAGATTAGAACTAACATGTTTCTTCCAAAACACCTTACTAGCACAAGAAGTGATATTTCAGGAGTTATTAGGCATATAGGATTTTTTTAGACTCATTTATTTAATGGAATCAGTATTTCTGAAAGTCTCTGAAGTTTTACTTTCTGTGCAGTCTTCTACTGAAATGCTTTGTAACTATGCCTGAAAAGGAATGTATCAATGACATCCACGGGGAATGGAGCTTGAAAGCACATGCCAAAGGAAAAGTAGCACTATATCCAGACTGGTGCTAGGACCTTCTTTGCAGTTTGTCCATCACTAAGCCTGGAGACATCACGCTTAGGTCTAAGATTAGAGTTATGGTTAGGACTAGGGTTACGTTTAAAAGAGAGAGAAAGCCTAGAGCCTCATGGGGAGTGGGTTTAGAAAGGGCATCCCAATGTTTACAGACAATGTTTTACAAACAGGAAGTTTCATCTGCATATGGAAAAGAACTTCTGTCCATGTATAACATGGGCACAATGATGGTTCTATAGAAAAGGAGAATAAAAACCTGTAATTAGGAAAGCAGAAAAGGCTGATTGTGTTATGATGTGTTATTTTTAAGAATCTTGATTAATCTTTCCTAGAACCTATGTGGGTTCTGCAAAACATTAAAATAATATCTACTATTTTCAACCTTGATAAATATTTCATCATAAAGAGCATTAACAAAGAGATATTGCATATTATCCTGCAACAATAAACACTCAAGTAACACAATGCAAATGATCTTTCTAATTATTACCATTAACCAAAGTGTTTTCCTTGTGACTACATTAGTAGTAATCGTTGGTTGCTTTTTCTTTTTTTAATACGGTTCAGTTTTACAGGTGCATGCTCCTTTGGCTCATTCAATCTACACAGTGAAAATACTTTCAGAAAATTTAGGCATTCATTTATTCATGGACCCCCTGGACACAGCAGTTAACAAGTTTTGCTTATTTTGATGCAGGTAATAAGAACTGATTTGACAATAGCATAGTTTATTGTGGTCCAAGTGAAACTAAGTCATTAGTTAGACAGTCTATGATGAGTAAAAATAACACCTCAGCAATACCATCTGGATTCTCTTAATTAAATATAACCTTCAACCAACTTCTAACTTTTTTTTCAGCATTAAACTGCCCTGCAGTTCTTAGGTAAGTATCTTGCAATATTTAATTAACACTATGTTCTATCTTTTGCATATACTTCTCAATATTAAAATTCCTGTACTCATGCCTTCATTCATTTTAACATTCCTATTATTTCTGAGATTTCAGCCCAAGCTTAATGACCTTAGTTTTTAAATACAAATTATCTTCCAATAATCTAGGAGCTTCCCAGGAGATTTGGAAATCTAAGAGAGCAAAGGTAAAAGAAAACAAAAAAATATAGAAAACTTTAGAAGAAAAATGAAGATAAAAATTAATTTCCTTGTATGTATTTTCATAATCATTTGAGAATATCCAGTGGATTAGACCAATGTTCCCTGCAGCTAATATCTGTCTTTAAAGATAGATAGCACATCCTGAAAAATAGGTAAAGGACCATAGGCTTCTAGCTTCCAACAATTTGCAACTTGGGAACATCACAAAATCATAAATTATTTTGGATTGTTCTTCCATTAATCTGTCCAGTTCCTCTCTTATATTGCTGTACACTTTTACCATACTCAATATTCTGAGCAAACAGCTCCATGTGTAATCATGACATGTGGAAAACACGTCTTGTTGTTTGTCTATTTTCTCATTCCCAGTATGGAAAATCTTCAATGTCTTCAGCTGCCTGTGCTGCAATGCTGAACTTTCTCCAGTTTTACTGTATCCTCTTTTTAGATACGAAGACCACGACTGCACCCAATATTCCAGATGAAAATACAACGGGAATTTGTGAAGTGATACGATGATGTTCAGGGTCTTAGCTTGGTGATTTTTTTTTTGTCTCTTTGTATTTTGAGGGACAAAAGACACAGTTTGCTATTTGCTTGCTATTCTCTCTCTCTCTCTTTTTTTTTTTTTTTTCATAATTCCCAGGGTGGAAAATGTGAATATATTAATTCAAAACCTCATGTTTGTTGACTATCCCAAAGAATTCTAGCAGGACTTTAAGGTATGACTTCCTCATAGAAAAGTTATTATTTTGTTAATATGCCATACATATCCATGTCTACTGATTTTATCCTTTAGTAAAATTTCTACTAAATCCTCAGGTACAGATCTCTGCTGTGTAGGTTTGTATCTTCACAGATCTCAGCAGGATTTCTTTTGGCAGGGGGGAGAGGGAGGGAGAGGGCGGGGAAGAAGGGGAAGAAGGACAAGGAAGGATGGGACAACTGTCATTGTATTATCTAGTATCTATGTCCCTAAGCCCCTGGGACAAAAGTGCCTTTAAGCAAGAATTTACAAGTTGCATATAGTAAATTTAATTCCCAAGCTCTTCTTTATTTTTTTTTCTTGCAAAGCATCTCTAGAGGACTAGAACAGAATCAGATCTCAAGGAAATTTTCTTTATTCAGCTGTATTTGCTCCTTCACTTTATACTCACCTAAAAGATAACCATTCTGTGATTGAACTGCTTGTGGTCCATAATATCAAATAAGAGTTTTGGTAGCATCAGCCAATATGGACCAATTAGAATATTAGGTCTCAGAAGCTAACTATTGGAAGGTTTCATTTAGCTATATTGTAGATATCTGTACAGGAAAGAAAAAAAAGGAAAAAAGAAAACCAGAAAGTAACAGTTGCTATTCTTTTTCTAAATCTATTCAACTTCGTGAGTCTGCAGAAATTAGCAGCTTAGAAAAACAGTTATCTGAATGGCAGCCTTTCTCCATGACTGACATCTTTATGGATTTATATGTTAAAAAGTGAAACAAACAAACAAACAAACAAATGGATTTGATTGTGCTATTCAGGATTCAGGGTTCAATGAAGAAAAAAAAAATCCAAGGCCTGGGCTGGGCTTTGGATTTGATTTTAGAGAAAATATGGCAAAACTTCAAATTCAAATGTGAATGGGGAATTTTTACTAATGATTTTGAGTGCGAATTCCCATGAGTGGTGTTTGCTAAACTGAAATTAAAGACCAGGAGAGCTGCAAAAACATGGAACTAAAGAACAAAAAGGATTTCCATCTTTAGTGATTATGGAACTAGGAATTATCTCTGTCTTTGCAATATCAATGGCACCCATGTTTCATGCCAAAACCTAATGCCATGCTTACAACTTGCAGCAAATAGACCATTAACATTCAGTTAAGCATTTCATGCTGTTTATATGTTTTGCCATGGTGCAATCTTAATATCTATGAGAAGAAAGATTTATAAAGAACAAAAGCATATTTTCAAGCAGAAAAGAGTACTGTCTGTGTGAGATATAGAAGTGTCAATCAGCTGAAAAGGTAACAAATTTAAAATGTGCTTTTAATAAGTTTGCTCTTTGGGAGAGATTTTTTTTGTATTTGATTTGAGAACCACTACATTTCAATTTGGCTATTGCACTGAAATATCCTTAGATTTTGCTGCTGGAAAACTATTTTGTATAGTACTGTGTTCATCCAAAGTTGTATTGCAGTGCTTTATTGGCCTACAGAATCAAGGCTGCTTCATTTAGAAAGGATTCATGCCTTAAAAACTGCAAATATAGACCTTGAGCAGCCTTTACCTGAAATGCCTTCTGACCAAATTTGGTCTATTTTGAAACTCAGTTTGAACAGGGAAATGTGTTGACATCATATTTGTTCTGCATAAAGTATATTGAATTGATTATGACCTTGGAGTACGGAAAGAGTTCATCTGTGCAATTTGCAGGTGTACAGCATGATTTAAAAAATCTCAAGTGTGACATACCTTTATTTACTTAAAATAATTTCCAGTTAGATGAATATAATGAAACTTTATAATTTTCTTCCAGTCTCTATACAGTGCCCACACTTAGTGCTCACTGGATAAATGCCCCTTTGTAGTGTTAAGTGTCTTACTGAAAAAATGAGAAAAACCTTCACAAATGCAATATAGTCACATCCACAGGTGTATTTTGCCATGCATATAAAAAGTGGGGAAAAAGGGGGTAAACAGACTTCAAAAAATACTGACTTCTACCTCATTTAAAGAAATAATTTTATCATTTATATAGGTCACACTTTACTTTGTAACTGATAAGAAAAATCCACTTTTTCTTTCTGCCTTACAGCATTGTTCCTGTGCCATGTCTGCTACATTGGAAGCAATAACCAAAGCTGTAGAGGGATCTGCTATTCCCTTGAGGAAACACTGGGGGAAAGCTGGGAAATACAGCTCATGCCGCTGCGGATCTGTAAGATGAGGTAGGTTTCCTAGGTTGAAGAAGTGAGATGATGATAGTGCAAAAATTGCTAACAAGATAACTAATATAAGAGCAAAAGATTGTTGGACTATGCAAAAAGAGGAATGGGAGACCATAGAATGAATAGAGGTGTTTCAAATAACTTCTGCATATTTAAGGGGAGAATAAAGAGAAAATTTACTTAGTGTTAGCATATTTAGGGCTTGGTCCTTGGCTTTTATCTCCTGTGGTTTTATTGCTCTGAAACAACTTAATTTTATATTAACAATCCCAGACGAATTCAATGTTTCTACCATTTTTTCAAAATACTTTGATTTGTATTTCCTATTTCTAATTAAATTAGTTTAAATAAAATCTCATTTTTTCCCCCAGACCTACTTTTTAAGCTTTCTTTCCTTTTAAGGGGAAGAGGTAAAGAGGTAAAGTTAAAGTTACCCAAAATCATATATATTTATGTTTTCGTTTGGTTGACTTTTTGACATCAACTTCTTAAAACTGTTAAGCGAAGTCCCTTTACAATGCACACAGAGCAGAATGACCATCATTCTTCTTCCTTCTCTCACAAGCATATGAAGAATATAAAGGGCACATAATAGAAGGAAAAAGTAGAACATCATCTCTATTTCTTGCAGATGATCACCTCTCAAACCCCAGATGATGTTTTCTTGCCATTCAGGATATCACCAAAGTGTGCTCATCTCACTAAGTTAGCCTGAGAGAAAGAAGACTGTACAATATTATTGGTACAAATACAAGATCTGAAATGTGCTATTTGTGATTTTCATCCAAAGCCAAAGGATGAAAATTTTTCTGAGGGAAACAAAGAAAAAGGTTCATCCCATGAAGTATGGCATGGCATATGGGCAACCAGTATTTTGACATATGCAGTTTCTGATTTCCAGATAAGAAAAAGACCTCAGGTATTTCTTATGCAAAAATATGATATAATGGGAATGTGCAATGGCACTCCGTATTACCAGAGGTTATTTGTGTTTTTAATCTAATTCAGATTCTCCATAAGTATTGTAAGAGACAAATTTTATCTTTTCTATCAGACTACAGTTTCCAAGATACTCTCTAAAAGGGCTTTTGTTTTGTTTTGATTTCCGTTTTTTAGATTATATATAATAGTAGATTTACAGAAAGTAATTTTCACCATTTTTAAAAGCTAATTTGCTTTATAAATAATTATGAAAATTATATACTACAAGGAGCTAAAGTCATTCTGGGATTATTTTTTCTGTCATTCTGCACAACATACAATTTAAATATGAAAGCAAGTTTCTTGAATTTAAGGAGCTTATTTTAACCAGACAATAAGATGAAACTTTTGCCACCTTATGCAGCAACAAATATTGGGAAAATTTATAGAAAAATACTATGTTATACATGTTATAATACTATGTTACATAATACTATGTTACACGTTATAATCTTTAGAAGTAAATATTCACTGAGACTAGCGGTTGAAGAAATCACAACAATTTTGTCTACTCAAACTTGATTATGCAGTTGAAAATTATTCTTCCAGAATCTGGGAAAAATAATTTTTGTTTAAATTGTTTTTGAATGTACATCGAATCATAATGTACTAAGACATTCTTGAAGATATTGCTTGATCTGTGCTTACCTTTATAAATATTGACAACCCATTGCTGTACTATAAGTTCCCTTGAATTTCTTTTTTCATATCCTATCTTCCTTAAAAAAAACAAGCTGCTCCGTAAATGTGCTTATCTATATGTTTGTGTATGGCTATGAATGTAAAATATTTTTAAAAATATATGTTATGCAGATGTATTATTAGTTTGATATGGATGATATATATTTAAATGACTACAAATGATGAATGTAAAAGAGTTAAAATTTTTATTCAGTACATTCCATATAGCTGCACAGGTTAACATCAGGGTTAAATTTTGCCAGCCATTTTCCTTTAAAAAGAATCACATTATAGATCTTGCAACACTAAAGAATGTCAACTAAAATCAGATGTGAGATCAGTTTAAAAACCTAATGGTGGTATAATATACCATTAAACATTTGTCAAAACTGAAAATGTCAGTATTAGTGTAAAATCGTATGTGAAAAAACCTGACTTCTTTCAATCATTTTTATTGGCCATACAATACACATCTCCCTGAAACAGTTCAATATAGAGGAAACATAAGGTTATGTCTAGCAACTTTTATGTTTCATTGATTTTTGCTTTATGTGTAAGGGATGATCGAGAGACTCCATAAACACTTCTTTTGAAGAAAGTGAATTTTAATCTCTACTCTTAATGATCTATCAAGTTTATAAATGTAGTACACGTTCTTACTACAAAGCTGATTGCTCCAACTTTGTCACTGTAGTTAGTTAGTTAAAACTTCCGAACGCATTTATACTGCAAAGAAATTCGGCCATTCCTGCATGAGAAGTTGGATAAATATTCTGAATAAGGTGTATCTATACTGGAGTCTTCTGACAGCATTATTTCTGTCTGAGTAATGAAGACATAGCATACTTAAAATGTTTTAAATGCATCTGTTTTTCATACTTCCTTATCTGAACAGATATGGCAATATTTGTGCACATAGAAATATAAATCCTAAGTAGAACTTTATAATTCAAACTGCACTCACTCAGAGAATACTTTGTTGAAACAATATGCTAGAAAGCTGCTGATAATATTTGCTAATAATAGCAAAATTGCTCCAACATGATTCTGTCCAGAGTGGATCTTTAATAAAATTATTTCCATTATATTTTGCTTCCAAACAGTACTCCTCACCTTGACCTTTCTTTAAACTTAAGATTGTTTTGTTTTACTCTTTTTATTATAACTCAAAAAGTTAAATATTTAGCTTTAGGAAACACAGAACCTCTTTTCAAATATAGGTAAATTTCTAGTGAGAGATGCTTCGTCTTATTCATCAAAATCTTGTGCAAGTTGGGATGTAGGTTACTTTAAATTACACTATTACTAGTTACAAATGGTTGAAGAAGTTCAATAATTCTCTCAAGATATATCAGTGCTATCTTTAACAGATTTTTTTTTTCTTTCAGAGCTTAATCCTATGATACATCCTAGTGTGGTACTTCACTGTTGAGTAATTTTTTATAGAGATATCTGCCTGAATACAGTGTTCTCCAACCTGTATGAATGTTGGGGTTTCAGTTTTGCAGAAACAACTTGCATGGATAAAACCAACTATGTTCAAATGTTCATTAAAAGGACTCACTGAACAAATTTAACTACTCTAAACTATCTTTTACACATTTAGATCTTCAGGGAAAAAAAAGCTTCATTTGCACACGATCTTTCTGCAAATACACTTTAACACATAGGCTGAAATGGATCTCATCTGCTCACTTGCTTTACCTAAGCAAGATGAAGAAGCAACATTTTAGAAAGACTCTGCCTTTTTTATTTTCTCATGAAGAGAAATGACTTTGAAAGGAATAAAGATATCAGTTCAGAATTTCTGTCTTACCTTGAAATGCCAATATCTTTGTTCAAAATTTGTTTGGAGGCTTTGTACAACAACAACAAAAAAGTTTTACATGTATAATGAGGAGTTCCTGAATTTGGCATTAAAATTTTACAATGCTTACTTATTATAATCAAGAATTTGTAAAATGCACAAAATGCTTTAACAATGATTAAATAAATGAAAATATTTTCTTAAGACTCAAGAAAACTATAATCAAAAACATTTCTAACTTTCTTAGACTTTAAAGTATTTCATTCCAAAGAAATGATTTCCACTCTGCAAAAGTGTTGCAGTTGGAATTTTGCAGAAAAGGGGTGGAAAAGCATTGCAGTAGGTCTACTGGAAGTAACTCATGACCTGCCTCCATCTCATGTGACAAATGTTCCCCAACGCCCTTTGTCTGCAGCTGCAGAAAAAGGAATAACCAAAGTAATTGTGGACTCATAATTGCCTGGAGTCATAATTGTGGAGTCATAATTGCCTGAAGGCACTCTCCATATAACTCCCTGTGTGGCCTGTCAAGAAGCTGGATGGGAGGTGGAGAATGACAATTGATTACCGAAAACTTAATCATAACACTGGCCCACTAATGGTGGCAGTCTCTAGTATAGCTGAGATGATTGTCATGGCTATACAATCAGCAGCACACCCCACCAGGCCCAGGGATGGCCACCCTAGATATCAAAGATATGTTCTTTATGGTACCTCTAGATGATAAAGATAAGCCACAGTGTGCATTTACATGGGATGGTGTACAATACACCTTTAATCGATTGCCACAGGGATATAAACACCCACCATTGCATATAATGCACTCACAAAACTTCTAGCCATGGTAAAGAAACTCCCTGGAATATTCATTTATCAATATATAGATGATATATGAATAGATGGGAGTGACAAGGAGAGTGTAGTAGAAACTGCCCAAACTGTTTGGCGTCTATTAACAAACCATGACATGGAGGTACCATCATCCAAATATCAAGGTCCAGCACAAGAAGTTAAATTCCTGGGAGCTTTGTGTGTACCAGGAGCTGTAGCTTTGCCTGATGATACAGGGATGGGCTCTGGAGAGGACACTCGTGCCGGAGCACCTTGTCTAAAGGAGAACAACCGTGGCATAAGCTGCTGAACGAGAAAGCACTGACAGTGAGAGGCAGCTCCAGAGTCGACCCCTGTGCAGCAGGGCTGAGCTCTGGGCCAAAGGCGGCTCTGACTGAGCGGGGGAGGAGCCGGCAGGGCAGGCGGGAATTCAGGGCCCCCAGGGAGCGGGAGTGACCAGAAGCGCTAGCGCAGGCAGGGGGTCTCCTTCCAGGTGTGGTAAAGAATCCTCTCCACAGATTCTTCCAGCAGCGGGAGATCAGGTGAAGCCATGGTCTCCACTTGGCAGAGAGCTTCCACCAGGAAGACTGTGGCGACACAGACTGAACCACCACAGAAACATGCAGCGGCCCAGGTTTCT
>NW_010583739.1:382578-395717 GCF_000705375.1 Tinamus guttatus | reverse complement strand
CTCTCCATCATCTTTGAAAGCTCCTGGAGAACGGGGGAGGTGCCGGAAGACTGGAAGAAGGCCAATGTCACGCCAGTCTTCAAAAAAGGCAAGAAGGAGGACCCAGGCAACTACAGGCCGGTCAGCCTCACCTCCGTCCCCGGAAAAGTGATGGAACGGCTCATGCTGGCCGTTGTCTCCAAGCACATGGAGGACAAGAAGGTGCTCAAGAGTAGTCAGCATGGATTCACCAAGGGGAAATCTTGCCTGACTAACCTGATAGCCTTCTATGATGAAATGACCGGCTGGATAGACGAGGGGAGAATGGTGGATGTCGTCACAATACACAACACAATATTTGGTATCCCTATTAAGAGGCGAGTCCAGCCGCCCCTACTTCCTCTAACCTTTGAGGATTAAATGGAATGCAAAGCGATTCATCTCTTACCAAATTTGCTCCCCTGCCACTCCATCCAACCGCAACATGCATCCACACTTAAATCTATTTAAATCTACACAATCTATTAGAAGCTCTGTGGAGATGGTCACTGGTGACTACAAGCTTTTGCAATTCTCTGCTACATGGTAATCACATGGTTCAGAGCAAATGCAAGAAGTAGGTCCCAAGCACGTGCATAACATATGAGTGTAAAAAGTGCATATTTTCTAGGCTGCAAGTTTTCCCCGAATTTCTGCTTTCTTTGATTTACACAGATGCACTAGATGATGTAATCAGATTCTGACAGCTCACAAATTTCCAAGTTCACTTCAGCATGAGATGATCTCAGCTCAACTTTCTTTAACTGCACAGAATCTATCCCTTCCATCAGACTTGAATATTCCTCTTCCTCCTACCATTATAGTTTTACTTGTATATTCCTTATGTAGAAAACCTATCTATATCTGACTTTAGGCCAGTAGCTTTTGGTTACTAAGAGCAAATGACTTACAACTTCACTGGAAAAAATACGAAGCACATAATGGTAAATGCAACAAAATGGTAAATGCATGAAAAGCAGCACAGTTTAGATCAATGTTATTTAAGTTTAGATAAATTTTAAGCACAGATATTAGGGAGACAAGCACTGTTGTGGGGCCAAATATCATTCCATTATAATCAACAGCATTCAAACCCCACAAAACTATGCAATTTTATAAGGATAAATTGCAATATTTGCCATATATGTGATGTAGAACATATCTGAGGAGACGAAAATGATAGGTTTGGATGCTATGTTGTGTTAATTCATAGGACTTAGAACAACAGTCTCAGTGATTTTAACAATATTTTCTACTTACCAAAATCAGTTTAAACATCTATAAAGCTAAGATCTATGAAATTGTATTGACAAACTGAAATTACCCTTTACTCAGGTTTTTTTTTTTTTTGCTGTTACAGACCTCAACTTCTTCATTTATGTTTAGTGTTTGAGTATATGCATCACTATTAGTCATTTGGATAGAGTGGTATAACACCAGCAAATAATTTACGTTCATATAATAGAGAAGACATCTATCCACGATCCATGTTCATTGGTTTTTGCTTATACCGGGAGAAAAAAGAAAAAAAATACAGTCTTGCTTCAATATGCTTTAAAAATGTGGTAATGTTCTTCAAATTTTACTGTATTGTTTGTAATAATGTAGGTATTATAAAATATTTTGAATAAAATGTTTAATGTTAGAAAGTTTTGAATTGCAATTTCAGAGTTGAGGAATAATTTCTTAAGCCTTACAGCCTTCAGGTTATTGTGATCTAGTAACTTCATGAGGCACATTCTTATAAACATCCCCTTTCAGGCATTATCACTGGGGATCCCAAGTGATCTCTCCTTGCAGTTACATCTCTCAGCTATTCGTGTACAAAATACAACTTTTATCTGACAATTGTGCTAACTCAGATGACACTTCCAAGCAAAGCTATTATATGTTGTTCTTTGCAACATATGCTGAAATTTGTAGAGATCAGCAGCCTTCAGCAAGATCTCTTGCTCCTTCCTCAGGCTGTGACAATGACACCCTTTAAAATGTTCCATGGAAATTATCCATCTGATGCTTTCTGCAGTATGCTGAAAACGCGATACCTGAATCACAGAGATAACAAATTTAGCACAGACAATTCCATATGAAACACTTACTTAATGAAATGAATTCCAAAGATGCAATAAAATCTTAAAAATATATCATCAATAACAACAAAACACTCTCAAGCATGAAAGGTTATAATATTTCCAATATATATTGCAGCAATGTCCCTTATCCAGGAAAATTAGGTTCATCTATTTTTTTCTTCTGCTTTGTTCTCTGCTCTATAAAATACCACCTGCCAAGTTTCAGAGTATTTACAGATCTACAATAATTCAGTATCTTCTCTAAATTTGCTAGCAGATGTTGAATTATTCTGGAATTAACTCATTCTTTGTGGTTCCTTGTAGCAATTAAGCGTGTGGCAGCTTCCTGAAATGTTGATGAAACTATTTTTTCATTTGCATAATTGTATGTTCTACTTAGTAGTTTAAAATCATATGTTACAAAAAGCAGTGCAATTGTAATGAAAGAGTAATAAATAAATAATTAGCTTTAAAGTTGAAGAGAGACTGGTTAGGGCTATTTATGTGCTACCTAAAACTCAAATGAAAATCACAGAGATTTCAGAAGATTAAGTTTTTATGAGTTCAAATTAAACTTTGCTTCAAGTTTACACATGCAGTGTCTAGTTGAAGAAGCAGGGGCAAGGAAGTGGAGAGAGACCAGCATGTCAGAATCAAAGAAGGAAAACCTAGAGTTTCTTTAGAAGACCAAAACGCATCTCCTCATGCCTCTAACTCTCTTAGTATTTTTTTCACCACTATCTACTTCATGCTTGTTCCACTGGTTCCATTGTGCTATGCACTTCTACTGCATTCCTGTTCACTAGAGAGACACGGCTTATTGTCTTTTCAAGGCAATATCTTTTTCTTCGTAAAAAAAAACGGGAGTTTAACTGTTATAAAATATCTTTTGCCATCATCCAGATTTCAAACTCTGCAGGAAAGTTAATGCATAACAATTTCATAGATAAAACAATAGAAAAGAAATCACCTGCTTTCTTATTGTTTTAGATTGATATAATATTACGTTTGAAATCATAGTTAGCAGTACTAGACCCAGTTAACTGGAACATTGTGCTGTGCTGCTTTCCATTATTCCAAAATAACTCAAACTGAGTTGAGATGGACATTTGCAGTTTGATCTCAAAAGAGAGGGAAGCTGCCATAGCACATTTTGTAACAGCTATTATAAAGAATTTATCCAGTTTATTGCTGGAGAATCTGAATTGGAGGAAAAAGTAAATCATTAGTTTATCCTAATTCTGTGCTGATCCTCAGTCTTTTTACATATTTAGTGGTAATTGGCAGTGGACTCAGTTCCCTTGACACTATTTTAATATTCAAAAGTTGACATAGGAATCAAACAGAACTTGGATGAACATAGAATGTAGATAGCTTAGGGCTATCTTCTCATATTTTATTTTGAACTTGTCTTTACTGTAATTAAACAAACAAGCAAACAAAAAACACACAATTCCTTCCTGAAAGGAGTACATGATAATAACACTCCCTTGAGTGTACAAATATGTGCACACCTACATACCCATACATAGGCACACACAGTGCTTTACATTTCAAAAGTATTGTTCAAATGCCAAAAAGCTAAGCTTTTTTATTGAAATACATTTTATTATCCTGCTTCAAATTCTGAGTAAGTATTGAAAATACAGACCTTTTCTCCTTTTTCCTCAAAATAGACGTTCGGTTCTTATTAATACACTCAACATTTCAATGCAAGAGGTTTGGGGATTGCTGAAGAGTGCTTTTATGGAGCTTTAAATAACAAATCCAACTGATCCAAACTGCTCAGCATCTCACATTAATTTAGAAGACTGTCTGGGAAGGTTTTTTTTTCCAGTTTTTTACTATACTTTTAATATATCATAACAAGATGACTAAGTTAGTCATCACACTAATGGCATGCAACTAAGAAAATTAAAGCTATATCATAACCTCTAGAGAAATTAAAATGATCTCATGATGCTCACAATTTCTATTTCTCACTAGTATCTTTGTGTGCTATCCTCTTGGCATTCATATTCTCTGGTTCAGACAAATTATGTTATTGTAAGATATTGGAAGCCACTTCTGTCTAGCCAGTGCAACATCTTAAAGTACCATTGGTTTGGAAAGTGAAAATTCATGCAAGCTTATTATCATAGCAGCTTTCTTTCTCTCTCTCTCTCTTTTTTTTTTATTTTTTTTATTATTATTTTTTTTATTTCATGAGCCACCCGCTCTTTATTTTGACAAGAAACATTACTTGTTACTCTTACTCATTGTAGCATATCTAAATTTAGACAGCAAACTGCTTGGGGCAGGTGTTATGTCTCTAATGTATTGTGTACACTGGATAGTGAATGTTATATAACCCAAGAAACAACAGCATAGGACTGGATGACGCCCTTGAGTTACATGTACAGACAGCCTTCTGTGCAGACATTTTCTTGTAATCCAGTCTGAGAGAAAGGGATATATCAGCTGGCTTCTCAGTTGGACCCTATAGCAATGAGGCCTTGATTGAGATCACATAAGAATTAGCTGTAGGGTTGAAGGAAAAATGGTTAGATTAGAGAGAGGAGTTAAAAGGGGCATGTCATCTATTATAACAGTTAAATGTAGGTTATCAATAAATTCTACTCTAGAGGGATGCCTTGAGCGACCTTCATTAGACCATAAAATCTTAAGTTATAACAATCATTATTACTTATTTTCTTAATGTTAATAACAAAAGGAAGAATTTATGTTTGGTTTTATTCTGAATTTATTCTGAATCTACTTCAATGGAGTCACCCCAGATTTATGTTGGTGTAAATGAGAACAAAAACTGCTTTGATTTATTCTTCTGAGTTTCTATCAAAGTCACTTGGAATAGTTCTCTCTTACTCACTAGTGTTTTTAAAGGAATACAACAATTTCTTTCTGCTAGCCTGCCAAAGCCTCTACATTTTAAACTAGCTCCCTTCATTTAATAACAAGAATCTACGTTTTAACACTTGTCTTGAGGTGACTACAAACATTCCCAATGACAACAAATACTCTAATAAAATTAACAGGACATATCCAGTCATTCATGAAACATCTGCAAATATCATTAGAGGCTTTCAGCTCCACAGTCATAGATTATTCAATCTGTCCAAGCATATTTTAATACTTTTTTTCTAATATAAGTAAAATCTTTACTTCACCATTTCATCTTAAACACACAGATCACAGAAAGAAAAAGTACTCTGATCACTATACAAAGCAGTGATATTTTCCTGAAAATGTGTTAGTCAAAATCCTCCCACAAACAAAAGAACTTTGAAGGGGGACAGTTGGATTTTGCTTTATGTCTTGCAAAAAATGTCCATCAGTGTAAAAGACACATAAAACAATTATTTAATGTTATTCTATTTTTAGAATACATTCTGAAATCTTGAGTAGGAAACACACCATTTAGATGCATTTATTCTGTTCCAAAATACTACTACTATTATTTTCATTTATCAAATGTTCCCTTGTGTTTCAAATTTCAAAAAGCAAGAGTCAAGCCTGCCACTTTCATTAATCATCATTGCATAGCTTCTGGACAGAATCACATCTAACAATCCTACTAATCAAACTGCTTTTCAACATCATAAAATTAATTTATATTCATTTCATTCTGTTTTATCTTCAACTTAGTGACCTTTCCATCCACTCTTTACCATTAGGCTAGAATATTGCATTTTGAGTGTTTTGATGTTTTAACATTTACAGGTTCCGTTTTAGTTTTGGATACCCACAGTCCTCAAAGTGTTGTAAAGTGTTTATAGTATTTGCACAACATGACATAACCAACTTAGTCCATATACCTCATAAGAATTAACCTGAAAAATTATAAATAACAAAGCTCAATTAATCTTTCTGTGTATGTAGTTTTGAATACAGCTTTTTTGAAGATTTATGAGATTATGCTCAGGTAAGATATTAAATTATCACATTCAAAAGTTCAAAATGAGAGCTTCCAAATTATCAAGTGATGGTGACAATAAAGAAAGAGAGAAAGACAGAGAAGTATTGAACACATATATATTAGAAACATTTTAGAATAGTATATTTTCACTTTAGGTTCAAAATAGAGAGGTGTAAATTAAAGTAGTTAAGTCATAAATGATAAGACTGGTTAAAAAAAATAAAGGGTAAAGGTAAATAAGAAAAAAATGATTTTACTGACCATTTTTCAATTTTATGGTTCCAAATTGTTTGCTGTACAGTCCAATGGATATGATAAGCAAGAATTTTCTTAAAAAAGCCTTATATATAATCTTGTACTATAAAATAGGTATTAGCTTTCATCCTCGATGAGAATGAAAGATTAAGAGGTCTTATTTTCTCGTGAGCATTCTTTACACACAGTGATTCTATTAAATATTGCATAACACCATTAATTACATGGTTTTGATGCATGTTATGATATAAAAGAGTGATTTACTTAATTTACTGTGTTACCTGTGTTATAGATATCCTGAAAATCGGGATTACTTTTATATAAATGTTTTTAATTCAGAAGCTATATAAAATGTGATGGTCATGAATGAACAGAGATGAGAAAAGGCAGAGAGGGTAATCAAGATCATTTACTGTAGCTGATGAATTAGGTATTGCCATTCCAAAAATGTTGTCAGTTATGAAAGAAAATAGTCAGAGGAAAATAGGCAGAATGATTCCTGTTATTTGGTAATGAGCACACAAATATGGTCTGTTCTGTTATAGCTCTGCATGTTAGGTCTTCCAGAAAAAAAACATCATCATCACTGTTTCAGAATTTGAAGGTCTGTTACCGTGAGCACACACTGAAAAGTCCATGTTTATGGACAGAGCAAAGGAACCTTAGCAGAAGATGAGAGTCAGGCCATAGCACTTTTTTCAAAGACGAAATAGGATAATGCAGCACTGAAGTATTTGTAAAGACTAAAACAAATTAGGGATCAATAAATATCCTTCTGCACTGCTGTTTACAGGAGCATGCCTTCCAGATATGCCATTTGCTAATGTTTTATGAGTTGTTCTGAGGATATTGCCTGTAGGACTTTGTTCTCACATTCATGATGTGCATTATGGAATATCCAGCAGGGCCTCAAATAAGCCATCTCTAGTTCTGTGCTAATGCTTCCCAGAAATAAAAGGAAGCTTGCCTCTTCTTTTAGCTGGCACAGTTAGAAGCCAGAGGGTTCACATTTAATCACAGAATCACAGAATGGTTAAGGTTGGAAGGGACCTCTAGAGATCATCTAGTTCAACCCCTCTGCACAAGCAGGGACACCTAGAGCACGAGGCACAGGGTGACATCCAGGCGGGTTTGGAAGATCTCCAGAGAAGGACACTCCACACCCTCCCTGCGCAGCCTGTTCCAGGGCTCTGTCACCCTCACAGTAAGGAAGTTCTTCCTCATATGGAGGTGGAACTTGCTGTGTTTCAATTTATCCCTGTTACCCCTCGTCCTGTCACTGCCCACCATGGAGAAGAGCCTGGCCCCATCCTCCCTACATTCACCCCTCAGGTACTTGAACATGTTGATCAAATGTCCTCTCAGCCTTCACTTCTCCAGACTAAACAGGCCCAGCTCGCTTAGTCTTTCTTCATGTGACAAATGCTCCAATCCCTTAATTACGTTCTTGGCTCTCCGCTAGACCCTCTCTAGAAGTTCAATGTCCTTCTTGTACTAGGGAGCCCAGAACTGCACGCAATTCTCCGGATGTGGCCTCACCAGAGCTGAGGAGAGGAGGCAGATCCCCTCCCTCGACCTGCTGGCAACGTTCCTCCTGCCTCAGGCCAGGATCCCATTGGCCTTCTTAGCCACAAGGGCACATTGCAGACTCATGGTTAACTTGTTGTCAACCAGGACTCCCAAATCCCTCTCTGCGGAGCTGCTTTCCAGCAGATCAACCCGTAATCTGCACTGATGTCTGAGGTTATTCCTCCCCTGGTACAGGACTCTACACTTGTCCTTGTTGAACCTCACGAGGTTCCTCTCTGCCCAACTCTCCATCCTGTCTAGGTCTCTCTGAATGGCGGCACAGCCCTCTGGAGTGTTGGCCACTCCTCCCAGTTTGGTGTCATCTGCAAACTTGCTGAGGGTGCACTCTGTACCCTTGTCCACGGCACTGATGAACAAGTTGAATAGCACTGGGCCCGGTACTGACCCCTGCGAGACATGACTGACCACAGGCCTCCAACTAGACTCAGCTCCATTTATCACCACCTTCTGGTCTCTTTCATCCAGCCAGTCTTCAATCCACTTCACTATCCACTCATCCAGCCCACAAACCCACTACTTATTTCCCCTCTATTTTTGAAACTGTTAAAATAACATGGCATCTCCATTTTGTATCTCATTAAGGACTACTTTTTCTTATTTTTTAGAAAAAAAAAAGTGACCAATAGTTTTTTCTACCTATGTGGCTTTTTAATTCTTGTCTGAATTTATTAATATATTTTATTAAAAAAAAAACTATGTAAGTGAAAAAGGAGAGCCATTTCCAGTGGATGTGAAGTATAATGTTGCACAACAGTTTAGCGCTTTATTAAGTTCCTTGAAGTATTAAAAGTTGGATAAAAAAATGCAGCTGTCACTTCAACTAAATCCTTATGCCTTTCCTGTGCATCAAGAGAATGTTTTCTTCTCTTCAGTTCCCATATTATCAGCTAGTTTCTTATTCTCAGTCACTGTTGTACATGACTTTCAGCAATGATAACTGTCAACACCGTGATAAGAGTAGGGAACGCGTGTCATAAAGGTGTAGCGGGAATAGTCATACAGCAAAACCCCACAAGCAACAAAACTCAAAGGTAATGCAAGGAAGGGACTTATGCCATTTGTTGTGACTAAACTTGTCATCTGAATCTTAACCTTACTATCAAATCATAATCCCTCTTACTCTCAGAAAGTTTTCCTATTACTAAGGGTGATTTGAAAGATTTTCACTGCTCAGTTTAGAGTGTCCTTTGGAAAGGAAACAACAAGTCTTCACTACAGTACTAGACTTGCTCTAGAAACAAATCAAAGTACAAGACCCATATGTCTAGAGAGACTTTTTCATTAAGAAGTCTAGTGATCTATTTGGCAGTAGATAGGAATGGGCAATTTACATGAATAAATGCAGCCTAAAAATGTATTAAATCACATTAGTAACTTTGGTACTAAGCTCACAACTTTAAGGATTGGATTATATTACTATTGTTACTGTAATTTTAGTATTTTTATTAATAGTCCTAAAAATGTGTTTTGAACTCAAATTTAATCTTCAGGGAAAAAAAAGTTTCCTATCTACCCATCATTATTCCTTTTCCATTATGCTTTCTTTTTTCCTTTCCTTTCCTTTCCTTTCCTTTCCTTTCCTTTCCTTTCCTTTCCTTTCCTTTCCTCTCCTTTCCTCTCCTTTCCTTTCCTCGCCTCGCCTCGCCTCGCCTCGCCTCGCCTTTCCTTGCCTTTCCTTTCTTTCTCTTGCTCTCTCACTCTTTCTCTAGCTCTTTCTCTCCTTCACGTTGATGTGACAGGAGATACTACAATCACTTCAAGAAATTCTTAAACAAAATATTATAATCAGTGTTTCTCAAAACCTCATAATAAACCTCCAAACCAAAAGTTTGGAGTGTGATATAAATAAGAAACAAAGATTTACTCTGCTCTCGGATCTTACAGATCTTTACTTCTTTACAGATCTGGATGCCTGTGCCATTTCATATCATGCAGGATTTAGGTTCATTATAGAGAAATAGCAATAAGAGAATTAAATGATACAATAATGAGAGAAAATTGATTAGATAAATGATAACTCAGATTTAGTAAGCATTTCTAAACCTATATAAAAATATCATAAAATATCTAGTGAGAGTTGTACCCGAATGTCACCCAAACTATTCAGCTTCTCTGTATTCTGGGTACAGATGAAGCAAAAGTACACTGCTGCTAATGCAGAATTTACATTTAGTGAAACATTTATTGCTAAGCACGAATATGAATTGCAACCCTTAAAATATATTATATTTGCTGCCCAGGAAGAGGAAGAAATGAATTACTTGTGTATAATTTTTGAAGCATTAATGCTAGAGCACCTGCCAAATTGCAGCAGTGCTAAGTAAGAACACAAATATTTTTAAGTCTTCCCCAGCCACAGAACTCCAATACACATTTTTTTTCTGAAAGATTATCAGACATATTTGAAGTAGTTTTGTGTGCAAATATTTCATATGCAGCATATGCACATAATCAGTAAGAAAAGTTCCCTTTAAGACTCTCATAAATGACTTCTGGCATATCTGATATGAAAGTTGCATTAATTTTCAGAGAGTTGGACCATGGGGTTTAATAGCATTACATCACTTGCTAGTAGGTCAGTAATAAGCATAGAACAAAACCTAATAAATGAGCCATCCACCATCATTTACTACTAAAAGAAATGTCCCTGACTTCAGTATTTTAATGTTCAATTGATAAATTAGATGTCACGTGTTACATCCATGCTGCATAAAACTTATACCAAATAATATTTACAGGTCTATTTCATGCAGTCAGCAAAGTACCATTTCATTTAATAACACTCTAATGATAAAGTGTACCCAGCATCTGAATGTTGGGTAAATACTATATTTGCTACAGAAGTGAATACAATTAGATTACAGAAAAACATCATAATATTAGACTTATTTTGACCTTTACACACAGTTTCTAATTAGATTACATTAAGCGACATAATATTAGACTTACTTTGACCTTTACATATAACCTCTAATAATTCCAGTAAATATATTTTGCTTTACAATATCTAAACTAGATGGTTATTATTTTCAAATAAGTTGTCTAATCTCTTTTTTTCTTCAAAAATAATAATTACATACAAAATTATTCTTGTTTGCAGTGTTTTGCACTTTTTTTTTGCAAGATCACCTATTTTTCTTGATTAATTTTATTTAGATTTCACCAGCTACATATAAGAAAATCGACAGCCGCATTCAATCTATCCATACCTTACTTCATTGGGGATTTAGATCCTTAACACTTCCTACTGAAACAATCAAATCCAAATATATTTGGGAATATCTAGAGGCAGTCCTACAGTGTTATCAGGGATATCTCTGCTTAGTTAAGATGCTGTCTGGATGTCTAAGTTTATCAGGTCTTGAAGTGCTCAGAAGAACTCCTTTGAGGGCTTCTTACGTTGTATTCTGCTGCAGTTCAGATTTATGCAGTTGACTGACTGAACTCCATCTCAGTACTCTGGATATGCAGATCATATCAGGAATACAGGTCTCCTGTAATATTACTGGCACTTTTTGCAGGGTAGTCAAGGCCACTATCACAAACACCTCTGCAGAGAGGTAGAGAGACTGGATTGTCATGCACAGAAGAATGAATGACTGAATGAAGACTTCGATGGAAAGCTACCTAACTTAGCCTTGCTGGGAAGCTTGCTTGCAAGTTTCCAGAGGAACCTTTCTTCCTATTCTTTCCCTAGTTCACTTACACTGCCTTTATACTACCTTTAGTAGCTGTGCTGAATACATTACACCTTCCTTGGCAAGCAGTCACTTTAGTAAAGCCCATTTGTACACAATTCTGCAGAGTCATGAGACATTTTGGGGTGGACAGATACATTCACTCTCCTCACTGCCTAGACTGATACTACTGCACAAGCATCATTCCATTGCTCTGTGTATGTTCTGCATATGTTTCAGCAGCACAGAAAATCCATATGGGATTTGTCTACCTCACACCCGCTTTTTGAAAGACATGCCCAGAAGCTCCATTTTGCTTCCATTTTGCAGTCATTAAACAGAGATGGCTGTTCCTTGCTGCTTCTGCTACAGGTTTGTACCAGAAAGAACCACAACTCATTATGTTTATGGGAGGCATCCAAGAAATTCAAAATAATGTGGCTGGACTTGGCATTGCAGACTTTTCTCTCACTGGAGACTTTGGTACAGGTGCAACCTGAAATATTACTTTTTACCTTTCCTTTCAGGTGTCAGCTGGGTCACAGCTGTCAACAAACAGTGCTTGTGAAATGCTCCCATCGCTCCTTCTGCTGTGTTTGACTCATTTTGTTAAGCTATAGGAGAAGACTTTATTTCGGTATCCATATACCAGAAGAGAGTCCTCAAAACCACTTTCTCTCAGACTAGCTCTGTTATGGGCAATAGACCTTTGTTCATGGCACATTCTATTTCTTTATTATACAAATAAATATTCAGAGTTAGGGACACATTCTGAATATTATTATTAATTTTCTGCTGTATCTTCTGGGTGGGTGATCATAGAATCATAGAAACCTTAAGGTTGGAAGGGACCTTTAGAGATCATCTAGGCCAATCCCCCTGCACACACTTTCTGCCTTGAATTTTGATTGATATAAATTCTTAAATTTTTCTGTGACCTAACTGTTCTCTGGCAAACAAATACTGGTACAGGCCTACGGTTTCTGAAAGAATGGAAGAAATTACTTAATGCTGTTTGACCTAATATTAGTGGGGTCTGTACATGTTAATGTGTTTCTGTAGTTTGTGCCTTTCGTTTTCACCTGGAATTGATTTCTCTTTTTTGTTTCTTGTCTTTGTCTCTTGTAATTAGTTTCTTTATTAAAAAAAGAAAAAAGAAAAAAGAAAGTTTGAATCTGCGATAGGAATTTTCATCCTGCGAAAACTTCAGTATAACTGTCATTTTTTAATTACAAATATGAATGAAGAATTAGAAAGGTGAATTTATAACAGCAACAATGTATTGAAAACAGGCCAGGAAGAACATTTTCTATCATTTATAGGCCAGCAACTTAGATCTATGCAACTAGTTTGGGGAACTGGGACCATCCCTTTCCAGGCAGACATCCAGTAAGGTAAACAGCCAAGAAACTGACTGAGGAAACATTCATGATGCCCAGGTTGTCCATGGAGCCAAGGCTTTCCTGTGTCTCACCAGTTGTACTGTAAGTTAGCCAGAGCTCCCAGGCACTTGGGCAGCCAACATCCAAACAGGTGGGATTTCAGGAAGCCAGAGAATCCGTGTGTCAGTCATTTGACCGGTATGTGAGTTGACAGAAAACCAGGCATTCC
>NW_010583739.1:332062-376491 GCF_000705375.1 Tinamus guttatus | reverse complement strand
TCTTTCCTCAGCTTGCTTTCATATATAAACATATTTATTAGGTTAACACTCTATCCCAAGAACCAGGCTAGTCATACAGAAACTCTAGCATGGTATGTTCAAACTGTTGAAACACTCCTCTCCAGAGCAGTATGCAGAACAGGAAGAGCAAAATAAAGAAATATGTTATACAAATCAAGTAGATCAGTGTAAAATAAAATTACAGAATAAGAATCAAAGAAAGCCATATATAGGCTGTACTGCAGGTATGAGAACTATGCATATGCATAGTTCACTCATTAACTAACAGAACTCAAAAAAGTAAATAAAGATTTTTTTTTTTCATAGGTAGTATGTCTGTAAAGTTATCTTCCAGCATGTTTAATCAAACTTCCTTCTTGTCTTGCAAATATTAGATGATCCATGCATAAATTCTAGCAAAAGAATACCACACCTTCCAGAATCCTATATAAATATTAGAAAGGGACCAACAAAAGACTTTTTATTCCTCTTTACCAAGTGTTACATCATTTGATTCTGCTTGTCTTCCCAGTTTTAATATTTAGTTAATAGATATCAAAATATTGTCTATGCCAGTGTCTGGTTATAATCATAGCAATATTATAGCAATATGCAAATAAATATGGCAGTCATATTTCTCTGTTTTCATTTTTTTCCAACTTCTTGATGTTATTATAGTTGAACTAGAAGATAATTATGATGTCAGTAAACTAAATACAAACTAAATATGAAAATGCTATAATGCAGTTAAGCAATAGTACCTAAACCTTTATCTTCTATATCCCCAGCCCAGTTCATAGATCCGTGAGTCCAGCCCCCTGAAGGTTCAGCCACAGTGTCAACAATGCACTGCACTTTCTTCTCCAAGTAGCCATCACAGATGTGAAAAATGATGTGGCTTACTTCATGTTAACATTGTTGTGATATTATCAGTAAATAGGTAAAGCCCACAAGGTTGTGCAAAAATCTGAACCAACGCCTTTAAATGAATATTAAATGGTTAGTGCACACTGGCTGTTTCTCCTTTTAAACAGTCCATTTATAGCAGATGTCCGGGAAGAGAGTCCTTGAATAGCAATTGCCAACAGAATTCTTGAGTCAGTAATAACAATATTTTCTGTTTTTATATATTTCTTTATTATTTCTTTATATATTTCATAACACCTCTACAATAAATCCTTAATTTCCATGCCTATGAACTATTTTAATCTTTGGGTTTGATAGCACAAGTTAGGATGAGTTCAGTTCCCTGTTGTTCTTTCAAAGGCGAACTGTACTTTTCTGGGTTAAAAAAACACACACACACGCACGAAATAAAAAAGGAAACAAAGACAAAGGGGCATTTGTTATGTCCAAGGATAGTCATAACATTGTAGTGTTGAAAATTAACTCTTACTCTGAAAAGTATTATCTTTGCATCATACTGAAAGGATTACATCACATTAAAAGAAATGAAATAACATAGTATATGGTGCACCTGTGTAGATTATGAAAAAAATTAACTAGAAAAGATAGAAGTCATTTATTATAATTTAGGTCAGGTGAAATTCAATGATCAGCGTATGTTGATCACTCCTTGTTGTCAATCATGGTTACGCAATAGTTTGAGATTAACATGTATTATTTATTTATGAGTTCTTCTCCCCTTCTTTAGCTAGTATTCTAGAAGAAATAGATTTCTACATAGAATACATACCCCACAGTATATTTAATATAGTAAAATCCAATTAACAGAATTTTAATTCTGGTAGCATAATTCTTACACAGCTGTAATTACAATGAATGCACAGGGGATACAGTTTCCAGTCATACAGGTGGTATTAAAGACTACATTAAATAGGTAGAAGATATAATCACTTTATTATGGGTGCTTCAAACACTCCAACATTTTGACTTGAAAGGACTGAGTATTAACATCTGTTACTCTTCAAAGCTTTCCCTGATGCATATTTCTATATACAGTAGTCCATGTGCCAAAGTGCATGTGTGCAGTGGTGTGTGTATGCATTCTTGTCAGCTTGACTATAGAAAAATAATGGTTGTCCTTTAGAGAAGAAAAATATAAAACGATCTAGACAGTAATTGTGCTACTTTTCCAGGACATATAGAATGATATTTGACTGTATGCTCTCTTTTTATCTGTTAAGTTGCAGCTTTGCATTTAATTCTGTAAAACAGGATCTCCAAAATTCAGTGAGGTTCAAAAGCATACAAATGATGAATTCATTGTGATTTTATAACTCTCCTTATATATCTGAATCTCAGCCCCACAGAAGAGATTACTACAGCTATAAGTTAAAGGGAGAGTTTTCATTGAATGTGTGTATAAGATTTAGCTTGCAGTAAATATCCTGAATAACTTTGAAAATCTCTGCACATTTGACAGTACATGGCATATACCTGAATATTGTTATTACCATTATTTTAGTCAAGAAGAGAAAATATCATAAGTCAAAGTAAGTGGATTATTTTCACACAAGGTATATTTACTTTGCATAATTATTCATTCTACATAGACTATTTAAAACCTTGATTTAACTTTGCTATTGCCAAAAGCAACAAGCAATACATTAGCATGAGAGTAATGTAAGTTAAGAAGCAGTAATGTTTTAGATTTCTCTTGTCTCAGTTTCATAACAAAGAATGATACTTTTAACCTTGACATAAGGTAGAGTGGAAGTGGAGGATTATTCCTGCACAAGGGGCTCTCTTACTCCTAATTTCCCTCACTCCAATTTGATAGCTTTAATCCTGCTCATTTGTAGATTTTAGCACAATAAATATTAAAATAATAAACTAAAAGTAAGTAAGTCTTAAATTTGTTTTCAGTCATGAAATTACTGGTGGGGAAGGTAGAGGAAAATAGGAATGAACCACTTTTACAAAGAGGTGTAATATGCACCTGTAGATTTATTATCTAAATTCTAAACTTTTTTTTTTTTTTTTTTTTAGTAGAAATAAGTGCTTCAAAGTGTCCTTCTCTGTCCTGTTAGTCCTTTTTTTGGTTTGTTTGTTTTGTATTCAGTCTTGTTTTGGTAAAATAAATTAGTCACTTGTGATTTGAATATGTAGTTTCAGAAGGCAATTTAGATATGGCAGTCCTCCCCGTTTGTCTTCTGACATTGCGTATTGCATGGCCCTCCATTAGATATTGATTTCATATTTGCATGATGTTTTGTGATTGGCTTATTTTTTCATAATACTTTATTATTCTTGTTTTAATGTCTTCTGCTTTTTCATTCATACAGCCATTTAATCTTGACTAATTTGAGAAAATAATCATAGGTCTCTAGACACTGATTCTGGCATTTCGTCTTTCTGATAGCTGTCAGGTTACAAAATATAAAGCTCCTGTGAGGGCTCTTTTTAAAAGAATCACATATTTCAATTATTCATTTCCACAAAGGAAAAATCACAATGTGTTAATACTTTCCTACGGCAGATTTTATATTTTGGCATTAGCACACATTAAGGCTGCAGCTTTTAGAAAGCTGGCAAAGTAAAGGAGAGTCACTATGTTACCAGATGGAGTGCTCAGGTAACATACTGAAATCAATGTAGTTTATTAATACAAAAGTGTTTGGATAGGCTGTGTATTAAACTCAACCTTCAAAAGAAGGCTGACGGTGGCTTGCCAGACTTTGGAGTTCACAGAAAAACAGACCCTGTTAACTGATGAAGTTATTTCATGTATGTTCTGAGATTTATTTTGAAGAATCTTTGGAAGGTTTGCCTGCCATGTGCCACTCGATTCTTCTGTCTTCCCAGCCAAGTAGATAGAATTCAGGCTTCCCATTTAAAAGGAGTCCAGGACGAATAATTATATACTCCAATTGTTCTCCATCTGCTGCTTGCTTGATCTACAAATGTCTTTTCTTGTACCAAGCAGGAAGCAAACAGCAGAAATTCAGCTGTTCAGAGTTTCCATCTGGGAAATTGCAAGTTGCTGTGTTCCAGGACATAGAAGAAAGACTTTTTCCTGCATATATACTTAAATTAGATTAAAAAGTATAGGAAAAGAAACCATAAAATATATACAAATGATTTGGTTTCCACCAGGTTAGTACCAAAGGAAAACAGACTAGATCAAGCAGCAGAGAAGCTACCTATTGCACACAAGATAGAGTTATGTAAGTTAGAATGCATGCTGCATGCTCATGATGCTATATCACTGCAATACTCATGAATTCCAGGAATCACTTTTTAGAGTCAGGTACACGTTTCTGCATATTTCTTCTGGAACCATGTGACTCCAAATTTTGCATATTATATTAAAACATAGGGTAAGTCTTATAGTTCCAGAGCCAGACTTACAAGGATGGAAAAGATGTTACAGCTAACACTGGTGACAAAATTCAAAACAGTTCAAAACAAGAGTATTGAACTATTAGAACTAATTGTTTTGCTTGATCTGAAAGAAAATAAACTTGTTTTGTTTTGTAGTAAAGTTGACTATTTCTTTGAAAGGAGACACACTTTCCAAAATAACTTACTTGGACAACTCAAATTATGCTTGTTCAAACCAGTTAGTTTATTTAGAAAATCTACATTTAAAATACTCATATGAGGTAATTTAAGTACTTTGTATGTGTAGGGTATAACTAAGTAAAATAATTCAGTAAGAACATTTAGGACGGACTAGCAAAACCGTAAATGTATATGTGGGCAGAGAAATCAAAAATCTGATATCATTGCATATAAAAATCAGTAGTTATACAGAGAAAAGCAGAGAAACACTATATATAATAGATTTTGACATGTTTGTTTAAATATATGTTTATCAACTGAATTTTTAGAGAACATTCTTTCCTAGTCCTGTCATTACATTTGGGAAATACATAGAATTTTGCACTGTTTGCTGCATCAGTACCCATAACTCTTGCAGCAGTATGTCTGTATGGTCCAGATTAAGAATGTGCCAACACTCCCTTTGTAAACCTCTATATTCAGAGGATTAGCATAACATGGTATTAGAAACTCTTTCTGAGATGAAACTAAGTACCCGGTGCTTCAGCTTCAGCAGCAGGCTGATGTGATGTGAGGCTCTCATGGCATGACTACTAATATTAATTTCTTGAGCATTCACTTCTGAGGATCTTCATGCTAGACCTGCAGCATGAATTAGGTGCTATAACACCGAGCTTCTCAATGCCTGGGCCCCCAAGGGGAATCCACCCGCCTAAGTAACATGCCTAGGCTCTCTGTACAAGAGCCTGGAAGACTGACAATTTCTGAAAAGGATCCCAGTTGAGAGCATGCTGTACTCAGAACTGCAAAATCTCCGCACAAGGAGACACTGTAGTAAAGAGAACTTTTTTCTTCCCAGTTGGCGGTGACATTTTTAAAATGTTTGTAGAGTAAGCAAGACTATTAAAGATCTCTGTGGATTTTTGTGAGTGACCTATATAGAGGCCTATATAGAGTTTTGCTGGTACTTGGTCTCAGAAGGAAGCACCCTGCAAAGGCTCCTTTTTGAAGATGAAACTGTAGCTTTTGAAGGCTCATATAGAAGCTTTTCTACCTTTTAATTCAAGCCAGCAATATGAAGTGTTGATAAGGGGTTTTGTTATAGCTGCTTGAGCTGTTTTTGCTGTTTTTTTTTTTTTTTCTCATAAAAATATCCTTTCTTGGTCCTTGAATTTGTATGTAGAGTTCTACACAAAATTTGAATTCATTTCAAGTGAAAACAAGAAAAAGCAAGTTTGATTAAGATGTTCATAAGAGGTGTTGACATGTGGTGAAGCTATACTAAGGATGATAATTAAAGTGTTTTATTAAACTTGTTCTTTGTTCTATGTCTTTCAGCTTGTCAGGAAAAATTATTGCTACAGGTGTTTTCATTTTAAAAATGAAACAAAATGATGAATGATTACAGAACAAAACCCTTATGGGAATATATCTTTTAGTTACTGTATTGATGTTACTATTGTCTTTTGCGTGGTGTGGCAGACATAAATTTTCTGGGTTTATCATTTTTAGCGATTTGTAGAATTAATCAAGCATAGACTTAATCATATAATGTCTTCTTTTCCTTTATATATATATATATATATATTTATATATATATATATATAAAATGAAGCTCCTGATAAACCTCCTCAATCAGAAATATATTTTAAGTAATAAATGAATATATGAAGAAATGCTTAGTCATTTAAATGATTGGTCCTTATCAAATTATAAGTATTGTGTCTCATTTTATGGTGTTAATGGATTTTATGTGATTTTTGTCTCTGTCTACAAGATTCATCAAGATTCATCAACTCTGCTAAATATACTATAACCTGTAATGTTGATGTACCCACCACCTGCTCTCTGCTCTCAGGTATTTGGGACCAATGTCTACTTGTTGAGGAATTATTTTGGATGAAATCTGGAAATTTTTCAAGTTTCCAAAATAAAAAAGTATAAAAAAACCCTTACTGGCAAGACAGAAGTGCTAGGAAATGTGAAACAGAGCACACATAAAGCTCAGGTTCAGATCCCTCAGTGCTAGGTAACCATGTCCATTTTTTTAACCACAGCACTCAAACAAGCATAAAGTTCCCCTTACAATCAGAACCACATGAATAAAAAGCCCAGCTCCTCCATAAAAGAAAGCCAGTGCAAAAAAAAATCTGCTTCCCAGTTTGTGGCACAGCACAATTAATTGGGTCTACTGTTGTTTATGGAAACTTGTCACTTTCTTTTAACATTCAGCACATCTAATTGCATGAAGATGCAGTCCCGCCCTTTGCAAGTTTTACTAAGCAAAATTTGGCTCTTGGCATGTTTTATATTATGCATGTTGGTCAAGCTGTGGATTTCAAACAATGTAGCTTTGAAATTAATTAATGTGGACTTAATAATTAAAACAGCAGTATCAGCATCCACTAATTTCTGCTACATTAGTCAGTTCACAGAGTTTATTTAGTTTATCTGAATTAATTAATTCTCTTCTCAGCGCAGTCGTTTATTTTCAAGGTAACTGCTGTTTTGAACTATTCAGCCATCCTAGTGAAAAGAATTCAGTATGGTATTAGAAAATTATATTGTGCCTCTCATTTTATGTTAAAAGCTTAGTAAGTATGTGCGCTGGTTGTAATGGAAAAAAAAATGTGACTGTTTTCTTAACAGAATAACATTTCCTAAGATACATTTATGTGGCTATCAGCAGTACATTGCATCTTGGATGGCAGATGCTCTTAAAAATGGCACATTAAAAGGTTTGCCTGTTCTGCTCAGAAAAAAATAAATGAGCTAATCTCTTTATAACTCCAGATTTCTAAAACTAGATTGTGAATTTCATCAGACCTTCACCTATTCTAACTGAAAGGACACTAGCAGAGTTAAGTTTTGGCTATCCTTCTGTTCTTGGAGCTACAGGACAGCCAGGGCTGCATAGCCCTGAGCATAAACTAAGGCAGCATTTGGACTATTTCTACCAGCCAGACACACTTCTATGGGTCTCTCAATACCACACGCGTTTATAATAAGCAATATGTTCAGGAAAACAAAAAGCATGAATTTGATGTTGTTATTTAAAGCAATAAATGGACACATTAGCTTAGTCTTGTGGTAAGACATGGAGGTTTTAACAGGCTTTAGCATTCTAAATATTGGAAAATATGTTAAATAAAAGTGCTTACAAAATAAGACTTCCCTGAAATTTTTCTGAACAAATTTTTTGAAAATTCCAGTTGCAGAAAAGAAAGAAATAGATAACATCAAATCTTTCAGTTAACCAATCATTTCTATCTGATCCCCAAAAAAGAGTAGAAAATCAACATGAGATTTTAGGATTTTTCTTTAGTATATATAATGGTTTTTGAAGTAGATTGCTCTGGTCAGTAAAGCAAATTACATAAAGAGCGATCAAATACTAGGTCTGTAAACAATCTAAATAAAACAGACATAGAATAGAAAGGAAGAGGTTATAGAAAAACAAGTAGTATGACCAGTAACCCTGGTAACTGCAGATCTGAAAATAAAATTTTGGTCTTTTGAATTCTTATTTAGACATCAATCTGCAAGTCCACTTTACATCTAGAATTTCCAATAGAATGCTAAACCTTTGAAAGTAACAGTGATGGATTGACCAAATATTTCACAGACAACACTATAGTATTTTCATGTTTATTACATTAATAATTCTGTTAAGTAAATATTTTCTTTCTGTGATACAAAACTAAACCAAAAGAGCATAGATCTTAAATATTTTATGTATAATATATTTAAACACTCTAGATTGCAGGCAAACAAATAAATGAATTTATTCCTTCTATAGAGCTACTGACATTTTGAGGTTAAAAAGTTTGACTTACAATCAAAAACCTTTCTGTTTAGTTTACAATTTGCTTTTATTATGAGGATTGTTAATTAAATCCCCTTTTTTTTTCCTGAATCTTTTCATAAACCATGCAAATAACAGGTAAAGCTAATTTGTGAATTTGTCCTTGATGAAGCTGAGAAGTGTTTCCAGCTGGAACTGATTACACTTAGTCTGCTGTGTTGAAGAGGAAAAGTAATCCAAAAGACAACAGTAAATAATTGTGTTCCTCACTTGGTTTTAATCTGTATTGTCAGATTAGTTGAATACAGACAATTATCAGAAAATGGTTCACACTGTCCACATGAGTATTTCCTAGTAGGAATAATATTCTGTTCTTTGAGCTAGAATTACTTAGAGTAGCTGACAGTTAACAGTTCTAGAACTACCTTAAAAAGTCATTTTTACTTTTAGCATCTTGCAAAATCTTACCTTAACTGGCACCCTAATGTAAAAAATAAAAATAAAATAATAATAATAATAAAAGATAGGGCATTCTAATTAATGCTAGAGGAGTTTGGGGAAGGATTTATATCAATAAATACAGATTCATAAATTGTCTGAGCACTGTAGTGAGAAAACACATTCATCCATAGCACAGATGGAAAAGACTATATGGGTAGCCAGGATCACAAACCTTTTAAGTGTAATAACTTATTTTGCTTCTGACAAGCTTATCCACATAGTTACATTTACAATGAAATATCCTATTAACATGAGTGGGAGATGTGGATGTAATTCCCAGGGTAGCCTAAAGTGATTGAGCTGCCAAACGATATTTCAGTATTGAGGGAAACAAACATACAAGCAAACAAAAAGCAGGAGAAATGTGGAAGCACGGGAATAAATAATTAATTTATATATAAAAAAAATCTAGTGCTAGTATGTAAGAGTGACCAGTGAAGTTTGTGTTTTTGTTCTTTTTTTTAATATGACATCATTATCGGCTTCTTGCCCTGTTGCTTATCTTTGCTAACATCTACCCCTCAGCAGGTGCTTTTGCCAGACTAGGATCCACAGATTTCGGTCCTTATATGCAAAGGTCATGTAATGGTGATTTAGCAAATGGCATATTGTACACAGTGTGTCCAAGGAGAACATTAGCGTACTCATGTACGTAGCACTTCCACAGTTCCCAGTTCTCATGATCCCAAGTGATTCATCACACCATTTTACTGTTCGAAAAGAGACACACAGCCCCAGTCATTCAGCAGCTGCAAAACACTGTGCTTTGATATGGCTTTGTATTACAGTTTGCATTGACTTGGGATTTCAAGTCAGTATCCAAGCTGCCTACCAGTTCCAAGTAGTTAATGTTAGGCATCAAGGCTCCTCAGAGACAACTGCTTCATCACAGAATGAACCTGCAGAAGATGTATAGGTGTCTGGGCCAGAGACAATGTGCATTTCAAACAGCAGATAACTAACACAATGTGTTTCTGTACTAATACGTTTCTCACAGGCTTGAGTTTTCTATATTATGTTTTCTGAGGGTCACTTGACCTTGACAAAGCCCAAGAAGGGCTTTGTTCTTAAAAACACAGCCAAGACGGCTAAGCCCACATTGTGACCAGTCTGAGATATGTCTGTGCGTAGTCTGAATGCTACCCAAACACATCCTATGACCACTTCCCTGACCCATTCTGACAAGTGATGTTTAACAGCTTCATGAGAAAGTTATTAGAAGCATTATGGTTGATACGGAGCAGCCAAGGAGCCAGTAAATACATATTATAGTATCCTAATTCAGAAAACACAGAATCATGCTCTAATTTTTGACACTTTTTAACAGATTGAGTTATCTTAAACCTCCCTAAGAATCATTAAAACCCAATGTAATTTTGCAGCAAGCTTCTTTAAATTCTTCTATTAGTTGTACAGCACATTGCACAGTGGAGTTGTTTCTATTAATTTTCTTTTTTTTAAAAAAAAAAATCTATTTGTAATCAGTATCAGATTTCCAGATAACGACTATTTAAATACCTGCAAATTAAAAATCCTAGGTAAGTCATACATAAGAAGTATTTTTACAAAGTCATTAAAGTTCTTTTTTCTGTAGATGAAAGCAGGGGATATTTTGCATAAAATGTTTTAAATTAAGCACTAAATAAGATATATTCTCTGTGTCTCTCTTGCCAAATTCTAAATGACCATGATTTTTTTTAATCTTAGTGCTATAAGCCTCATTTAAAAAAAAAAAAAGACAGGACATTCTTCATGGGAATGCTTTCAGAAATTCAGCTGCAGCACCTCGATGACATTGTTATGTAAGAATTAAATAGATGTGCCAGCTCTCCTCAATGTAGTTTGTGAAAATCAGAATTCCCAGAAGGGAGTTTCAACTAGATCACTATCAGTTGTTGGAGACTGTTCATTGATGATGTGAGAATTGTTATTCACAGGCTTTTGCAGCAGATCTTCTCATCACTCCAGAATTGTAAAATCCTCATTTATGTCAGCGGATCATTGAAGTAGAACTGCACATCTCATAGGGAAGAGGTGATATATACAATAAAGTGGATGAATACATTCTGCTGAAGACTAATGCAACTTTTACAATGCCATCTTTTCTCACATTAAGGCTTTTCTGCAGATTATGAAGGCTAAAGTCATTCCTCTAAAGTCATTATATGTGGAAACATTTTACAATATCTGTTTTAGGGAACCATGCAGACCAGCAGCTCCCTGTGAACCAGGTACTGGTAGCAGCTGCCAGTCTGGCTGCCAGGTGCCATCGCGCTCCCCAAAAGGAAGAAGGCCTCAGGGGTCTAGGGACAGGGACTGGCAGGCCCAAGCTGGACCACAACGGGGCCATGGGTGGGTGCTGACAAGAGAGCCTTGTGGGGTAGAGACGGCTGGCTGACAGTTGTCCCAATCCAGTGTCAGGGGAGGTTTCGACACGATCCCAAGAGCAAGATTAAGACACAAATGGGGTCAAATGCCACACAACCTTGTTAACTTTAGTCTCATACAACCTTGTTAGCTTTATTCTCATAAATGCAATAGGACAGAGAGAAGAAGAAGAGAAACAGAAAGATAAGCAAGCAAGCAGGAGAGATGCAACAAGATTATAGTTACCACAACCACCAGTCTGTCTAAGTGTCGCTGGCTCTGCTTCGGTGCGGGTACAGGTGCCTCGGTGCAGGTACAGGTGCTTCAGTGCAGGTGATGTGCACCCCTCGGTGTAATTGATCTTCAGGGACAGAAGGCTGTGCATCTTGGTGCAGGTGATGTTCAGAGGCAGAAGGCTGCGCACACTGGTGCAGGTGATGTTCAGGAAAAGAAGCCATGCATCTTGGTGCAGGTGATGATCCACACACACCCATGCAGGTGATGTTCTGCCCCTGGTGCAGGAGGAATAGGTGCTCCTTTTATGTCCCCCTCTCAAAGAGTCCTCCCACTTTCTTGAAGTTTTCTGGTACATGTTGTTTGTGTCATACGCACGGTGTGCTCTGATGTTCCTCTTCAGCCGATCGGAACATGAGCTGCTCTGGTGGGCACTGCTGAGTAAAGTCTTGAGCTGATCTTTCCAGAGACAGCATGCCAATGCCAGGTAGATAGCTGATATTATAGTCTTTCCAGAGACAAGATACCAGAGTTGGGAAGTGTAAATGGGGAAAGATAATGTCCTTGTTTGGTGTCTTGAGCTGGTCTTCCCAGAGACAAGATACCAGGGCATTGTTGAGGTAGATGGTGTGTCAACAATGTCGAGACAAACACAATCCATAATAGTTTCTTACAGCACTGCCCATGGGAACCTGACAATCTGCAGCAAGACCTCCTATTAAATTTTCAACGAAAATACATGAAACAAACCAAGAAAAGCAATTTTTACAGTGTTACATTAATTTGTGTGTGTGTGTAGGGTTCATAAAGGAATCTTTTCAGCTGGACAATATATAAACAACTTAAGCAGTACAGAAACAAAGATTGTCTTCCCCCATCATCCCTACTAAATGCACAAAATAAGTAATGAATAGAGACCATTTATAATCCTGATAGAATTCTTTCAAAGATTAGTCTCCATCAGCTGAGATGAAATAATTACTTTTATGGGGGCTTTCAGCTATTGCAATCCAAATCAGCATAGATTTAATCATGGAGGGGGCGCAGGTGAATTTATGTTATTTCTATTTAAAAAGAATAGCACTATTCATATGGTCACTCACTGTGCGTCAGATAAGGGAATAGTAATTTGTAAAGATAACAGATTTCCAAGTACAAATCTGGTCATGCCTAGGAATAGAAGCAAAACTAAAAGTGGGAATACACATGGCACCTTCTCCACCATTAGCACTTAATGCAAGATTGAATTATGCTTTCCCACCATGGGCAAAGATTTACTTCATCTTCATCCTGGAGGTGAAAAACTCAGTATTGCAGCATTTGCAGCATTGAATACAGAGAGAGAAGATGAAAAACAGAGCTGAAGGTTTTGAACTTGCCAGGACGGAGTGGGGAGGTGGGAAGAGTCAGTGGAAGTTCTTGAGCTTGCAAAGAAGGAGAGCGAGTATGGTTTTGGTGGGTTGAATGGGAGAGGTCCAGTATCTTGAAAGATCTTGAAGAATGAAAATGAGAGAATGGAAAGAATAATCTTGAAGAATGAGGATAGTAAAAGAAGTGTCACTGGATTTGATGACCTCTGGGTTGTTACACAATGATTTATATCTATATCTTCTTGATTGCTGAGGAAGAAGCATTCTGTTATATGGAGTTTATCAGTCACTGCCTCTCCAAAATCATTCCCTTCTGATCCTCCCCTCCCATAGAGCTGTGTTCAAACTATCTAAGTGCTGCAGCAGCTATTTCTCAAACTACTGCTATTTCAGCCCGGGATGAGCTTGCCTAAATTCTGCTACTTTTACAGTGAACAGAATGATCTTGGAGAAAAACATGTCATGGTGTCTGGCCAGATATGCCAGAAATCCAAGATATGCCAGATATGCAAGAAAATGCCTGCTCCTCCTTCTGCTGTCAGAGCCTGAGAGAATTAAAGTGGCTGTATGTATTCCTTTTCCCCCAGAAAAATGTCCTTACTCCCAGTCTATGTCTCAGTGACGGAAATAGTTGAGGATTTTTCAAATGGGATAAAGAAAATAGGCATTTCAGGAAGTACGAGTTGCCCACGTAGATGAACTTAACTTCTTTCTGCCTTAGTTAAGCCTGCCCACAAAACATATCAAGAAATGCTTTTCATCAATGATGAGCAGGATATAGGCAATGATTTGGTAAACTCAGTCACATCAAGACTCACAAGATTTAAACAGCTATTAAAGGAAAATTGTAGATAAAAATGACATGTTCTTACAAAAAATAAAGTTAGCCATATCAAAAATCCTTGTAAAATAGAAGTGTTGATTACAGAAAGATTTAATGAGCAGTCCAATAATGCTTTCATTTATATAAACTCATAACTTTCTGCAATTTGATGCTTAGAGATTTTCTGAGATTCAGTTCTCATCCAAATCATTGTGGTTAAATAGCATTTTGATACGGCTTTGTCCAATTGCTTTCTGAATGTACTCTTACTTTTGCATACTTACTTGCACTTACTTTTTCAAAATATATTGCAGCAATGATTTTCTCCTTAAAATGCTTGTGTGAAATTCTTTCCTTTAGTTTAATTAAGAATGTCACTTGATTGTTCTCATTTGGTGTTGACAAAATCTCATGTAGTAAATTTAAATTTCTATTTTCTTTATGTCACACATTTTACTATAGATCCCTATCATATTTTCCATTTTCTATTCTACCTACCCAGCCATGTCATTTTAACTTCAAAATTCCAGTCTATATAATGAGTTCCTTGTACAGTACAGAAACACTTTAAGACCTTTTATAATTGTCTCTGAATTGTTTAGTTCTACTGTATATTTCTATTATGTAATATTCTATATACATTTTACATCTATATCTCCATATAGTCATACATATGCAAAGAGGAAAAGGTACACCTGAGCTTATCAGAACAGTATACAATATTCAATAAGTAAACATGATGGTTTTACATTTATATCATACTTATGCTTTATGTTTAGCTTCACACTAAAATATTTTTCATAATCTATTTTACAAAGGAGAAAAGTGAAAAAAAAGAAAACCAAAAGTCTTCAATGGGACACAGACTAGGAGATATTCCTTTGCACAGCTAACACAAGAAAAAAGGGTCAGCACAACATATGCCTTCTATTATCATTTAAAGGAAGGGGGGACTCTAAAAAAGGAGAATATAATTATCCTTGTTAAATATTACACCATATACATACCCACTCTCAAACTAGGAGACTCAGCTTCAGTGTTCTCCCTAATGTGAGGAAGTTCAAATCCACATTTCACATCTCCAACAGAAAACTGCAGTCATTAAAACAATGATAAGACTTGACTCATTAATTTCTTTCATGTTTCTGAGGAATTATTGACAACAAAAAGTAAAGAACTGTAAGTAAGTTGTTCATGCAATTCATAGTTTCAAAAATTAAAATAAGGGATTTATTTTCTAGCCAGAGGTGTACTGGAAGGGAATTGGCAACACAAAGTGGATTCTCACAGAAATAAAGAAGCTAATTGTCAGTATCTGTGATAAATTTCACATATCAGTATTTCCCTTTCATTTTTTCTCCTTAAACTTTTATAGTTTTGAAGCCTTTTTTTTTTGATAACAAAATCACCAGCACAAAACCACAAAACCTGTTTCTTCAGTTAAATGGATATAAGACCTACATTAGTGGCATCTCAAATGGTAGTAATACATAGCTTAATCAGGTGAACTCAGCACTAGCTGTCTCAGATGTCTAAATAAGATCAAGGTGTCTAATTTATCTTCCACAGCACATATCATAATGACTTTTAGATTAAGTATTTTCAACCAAATAATTGTATTTGAATAGGTAATGGGTGACACCATCACCAGTTTAAAGGATGGAAGATAGTTAATGGGACCATATGTTTTGCATGTGGACTGGGAAGACATGAACCACTGGTTATATCAGGACTAGCAGAAGGAATTATGAGTGTAAGAAAAGGTCCAAGCCAGAAGTTCATATCCCTATTGTCTCTGAAGTATCTGTGACCCCTCACAAAGTATTTGAACTCTTCTAGTGGCAGCCCACACTAATACTGCCTGAAAAAGCTGTCTGACATGTAAACACATGACATTCAGGACGTACAGGAAAGATGCTAGAGAAGCTGGTCTACCTGAGATTGTACATGAGGTCTTTAAAAATATGTCTCTATCAAAATATGCAAAATATGTGTTGATATGTTGATTTGAACAAAACTATAGCAAGCCATGACAGGTTATAAATGATTAAGCTAATGCCCTAGACCTGTTATGATAGTTTGTTTATTTATTTTAAAGGTATAGTTTGTCATTTCTAGTCCTAAGTGAGTAGTGTGAGATATATATTCACACCAATATGCCTAAGATAGAGACAGAGAATATTTTTTGGCCAAATTTAGATCACACACTCAAATATTGCTCTTCTCTCATTTGTTCCTTTTGGTGAGTAGCCATATCTACACATTTCTACTATAAACAGCACTCTACTATAAATAGTGGAAAACGCTACCTTAGGAACTGCCAAGGTATCTTCTGGAAAACCACTAGTCAAAACAAGCCATAACTCTTCAAACAGAAATTTAATAATGATTAAGCTAATACCCTAGACCTGTTTTGTGTAGCCTCCATGATTATTTGTCCAAAGCACCTGCTAATAAGCCCAGTTGCTTTTGCAGCTATAGAAATGTATGAGGATAAAACAAACAAACAAACAAACAAAAAAAACACAATATTGAGACCAGTGGTCATAATCAGTGTCCTTTGTTAGACTCCAAATCAGTAGAAACATTGCTTTCTGAAACTCAGGCATCAAGAGGATAATGCCTGTGGTTAAACAAAGACGTACTGAGATATACATACAGATATACTCAGTACATGAGCAGAAGTGCCAACAGAGAGGCAAAGCAGTAAAATAAGGAAAGATAAGGAATATGAAGGCAGGTAAAAGCAGTAAAACTCAGAGGAAAAACAGTTTTTTGGAACCCACATATTGACCAATAAAATTTATATATAAAAGTAAAGTCTCTTGTTATTTGCATGATCTTGTGTTCAGGGATAAGAGACTTCACGTACCTTTTATAAACAAATAAGATGATTGCCTCAAAAACTCCTGATTCACTTTAATCAATTTCTTCTCCTAATGGAAATAATGCCCAGAGTCGTGAACTTCAACTAACTGCTCAGGTCAGAGAGGGTTAGATTGTAGTCAGCCTCCACAGTGTTTCAGAAAAAGCTCCTATAATTAAAAACATGACAGTGGATGAATAGTAAAAGTTTAAAAAATACTGCTGTGAAAGAAGGCAGGCAGCATATTAATTTGAACTGTATTTAAAGTTATGTTATTATTGCACCTTGTTTGTTGTATTTGGGTAATTTGGATTGAAAGGAAAAACTGGTAGCTGGAAGTCTCATATTACAAGTAAAAGGTCTCAAATAGATCTTATTGTCTCTTTCACTGAGCATATCAACAGCAAAATTATTCTGCCTGAGGCACAGGAAACAAATATTGTTAAGTACAACACTATTTCTGTTATGATCTCTCAAGGACTGTCCTCAAGGACTGTCATGTTTCTGATACCAATTTCTTTATATGTCACTTTTTGTAACAAGTCTGTGCCCTTGTATACACTCAGTCTGTTCATCTGTGTTCATAGCTATGGACTTTCAAGACTGGAGGGACAACCAAGGACAATAGTTCTTTCTGAGCTGTAGTACTGTTCTAAAAATCAAGATAAACTATCTCATTTTCTAAGAACTCTAAGCTTACTAGCACACTTGGATTAGACGATGAAAATAGATGTATCACTGACTTATTCTCAGTAAAATTCCAAGTATCTGTAATATCTTTTAATAAGCTCTCATATTTATGTATACTCTCATCTTGTTCTTGTTTTGCTTTATACAAAAGGCTATTACTCAAGCTTCTCTAAGGAGCAAGGAATGAATTTCACCCTTGGTAGATATTAACACTAATAAAAATACAGCTATAGCATTATTGCTAACAATCATTTATATAGCTGTAGTCATGTGCTATGGTTTATAAAGAAAGAAACATTCTGAGCTACCAAAGCTTAAACTAAACAAAGATCGACACAACTATTTCAAGCCAAGACAAAGTAACTCTTCACAAGTAATTCTTGTGAAAACTGAGAAGTATTAATTTTGACATAACAAGGAAAAATAATTAAATATGGATTTAAAATATTTTCTAAAAAGGAGAAAATATAGATAAATACAAGGTCAAATGGATGCATTGTGCACAATTTAATGATTCATATCTCTGTTTTTGCTTCCTGACTTGAATTTGTTTCATCTAACTTAAACAACAAATGTACATAAATGAAATCATCCCATGTAGTCTGTTAAAACAGAGACACTTCTCCAGAAGGTAAAGCAGATCTCAAATGACACCAAAAACATGTACTTTAATTTAGATGGGAAGGCATGAGTAGTCATAAAGATTTTTTAAAAATATTTTTTCCTTATTCATATGTGCACATGTATGCACACGTACATAGTGTATTTTAATTAAATTATTAATTAAAATATTAGGTTGGTATACATTGCTGCCTAAGAGAGGCCTAGGGAGCAAGCTAGTTAACAATAGTTAAGAGGTGTGGATGATCAAGGATCTAATACTTACACTCATTTTTGATCTTTGGTTATCTATTCTTCCCAACATAAGCCTCCTATAAAACAGCCTAGCTCTGAGCAAGCTGGAAGCAAGTCCACACCTCTTGTCCTCCAGTCTATGGATTTATCCTTGGATTTCTTTTATGTAGCAAAGCAAACAAAGCCAAATGATATGTTCAAGGTGACTCTGAAAATCTGAAGCAAAGCAAAATACTATACTACCCATCTTTCTTCAGATCCATATTGATGACCCACTTCTATCATGTTGCCTAGAGGGAAGTTATTCACAGATAATGATGAAATAAACAAAGATTACCAGCTTTATTAATATTTCTACTTAATATATATCTTCAAGAGGTAAATTCTTAAGCTTGAAGCTGTGTGTATAATTGAACTAGGCCATACTCTCCTATTAACATTGCCTTAGTTCCCCCTCTCCTTATTCCAGTTATTTATTATCCCTTGCCTTAAGTTAGACTGCAAGATCCTTCAGAAAATATCTGTCTATTACTATTTTGTCAACAGCACTGATCTTAACTGTGACCTAATTTAGTCAGAGCCTTCTAGACTTTGCACTTCTATTGCAATATGATTTCTAAATAACAAAAGAAAAAGAAAAAAAAAATACTCTTGGATTTCTTCCCCAACCACTTTCCACTTTCTTTCCATTTGTAAATTAATTGATCCAATAAAATAAAATAGTATACTTATTCTTGGTAAAGGAATGGAAGTTTATCCTGTTAAATCACTATCTCTGTAATCTATTTTCTCCCTTAACTGTGTAAGTAATATTCTGTTACAGACTTTGTGTACCAGGACACCATCATGATAACTGTGGTAAAAGTAAGTTTACAGATTTTCTGACTAGTTTTGATATTCACCATAAAGTGGTATGATATTACTTTTACTAATAAAAATTAGCAATTTTTTAATGGAGTTGGAAACTCTAAGCTCATAATTGTAATAACTAATACTTAAAGCCAACTGTATGATATTAGCTGTATTATAGTTAATAGTGCTGAGAGTACTTAATCGGGGGTGATTTTCCCGAAGGGGTCTTTATGAGTATAATTAATACCATGTAAGTAGTCTAATTCTGGACTTTGTTATAAATGATTTTAATATACTAAAATGCTAGAAAACAAGAAATGATTAGTGAGAGAATTTCAAAAGATTTATGCATCTCTAGTGAGTACTGAAATGTTCTACCCAACAGTCAACTTGGTTGACAAAAGATGTGTTATTTTGCAACTTTTTTACATAAGTGAAGTAATCAAATGTTGTGTGCATTTTCTGTCTCTTTACACAATGCACATACACACATATGCATGTGCGCATTTCTTTACAAGGGTGGCAAGCGAGTGCATTGAAAGTGTAGTAAGTGAACAAGTAAATTTAAATAAAAAGACACAAGTAGTACATCTCTGAACAATTCAACAGTCAGTGGGACACAATAAGAGATTCCCTTCTACAGGATTGATTGTTTCATTGAAAAGCTTTCCTAGTATTTAATAATATCATGAATACATTATGAAATGTGTCTGGAGAGCTGTGCTGCAGAAAATGATCTGGGAGCATTGGTCAACAGCCAGCTGAACATGAGTCAGCAGTGTGCCCAGGTAGGCAATAAGGTTATTTAGTCTGGAGAAGAGGAGGCTCAGGAGAGACTTTATTGCTCTCTACTACTACCTGAATGGAGGTTGTAGCAAGGCAGGGGTTGATCTCTTCTCCAGAATAACTACCGATAGGACAAGAGGAAATGGTCTCAAGTTGTGCCATCTGCCCAAGGTGGAGTCACTGTCCCAGATAGTGTTCAAGAAGCATGTAGCTGCGACACATCTGGGCATGGCTTGGCAGGCATGGTGGTGATGGGTGTATAGTTGGACTTGATGATCTCAATGGTCTTTTCCAACCATAATGTTTCTATGATTCTATAAACAACAAAGAACAACAACAACAAAAAATAGTTTTATGTGAGGCAGCCATTAAAAAGATCAACTAAAATGTGTAACTGTTAGTGTAGGAATCATATATTTTGGCCTAGAAGCTTCAAGGGAATACATGGCTTTAGTGTTTTTGGTTTTTTTGGACTTATTCTCCATTTAGGATAAAACTTCCTTTCAGAAGGTCTTACACTAGTTCATACTTTATTTTGAAAACTTGATTTTCCTTTTATATTTCCTGTCTTAATCAGAACTTTGTTCTGAACTGTTCTCAAAAAAAATTAAGGGAATACTGGAAATACTGGAGATACATCGGCTTAGAGAAATTTGCAACTCTCTACATCTATCCATTAAACATTTATTTATAAATATTCTCAGAAGCTCACATATGCAATAAAAGAGAGTGAGGATTGTAATGTTTCTGAAATTTTACACTTCTATATTTTAGCACTGCTATCTGGAGATAGCCAGATTTCATTAGACTGAATGTTCTCCTAGAATTAGGCAAAGTTTCCTTAAGGCTTCAGTCTTTTTTATGAAAGTCACATAAATCCAGTAAAATTTAGACTTCTAGTAAATCAGTGCCTGCCTCCACCCCAGCTTCAGTATCTAAAAGTTAAGGTGTCGCCTCAGCTGACCTTCTGAGTGATTATACCCCTGGCTGCCAGTCGCTGGTCCATGACACTGGTCTCCCGTAGGTTGCATGACATATTTATCAGCTGCACTTGGAAGTCTCGGATATCCCAAAACATGTGAAGTGATGCTAAAAGCTTTTGTGTGGGTAGCTGAGATCAAGATATCTAAGTCTGAGAAAATTCCTTTAGACTTTCTTAGTCATCAGTGTATAAAATCAGTTACTTCTAGGTTCATTTCATTTAGCCTCAAGGTTAGGGACTAAATGTATCTAAGGCTGTTCAGATCAATGCCCCTGCAGATTATTTCTCTCCACTGGTTCCAAGTAGAGTCAAGCAGCCCACACATAAGCATCTAGTGATAGTGATACTTAGTGGAAGATAAGGCAGAAGACTTGTGGGAGATAGATACTCTGTTTGGATGGCAGCTGGCAGCCAGGTAGCATCCCAAGGCATGCCCCCAAGGCAGCATCAAGGGCACCCCAAACAGCACTTGGTACCTGTGTGAGTACTGAAACAATCTCTAGAAGAGTTATCTCAGATGTCGTTAGAAAGCAAGTTCGTAAGTTTAGAAACATAGGCAACAGGTGTCACACTGCAATGCCCAAGAGGCATCCCGAGTCTGTAGATATGAGGCAAGATATGGCAGCTGGAGGCCAAGTGAGTTCCTTAGGGCATTTCCGATGAAGCGAGACTCCTTTTCAGGAGTAAATGAAATTAAGAAATCTCTAATGTTGAGTTCAATATCTCCGGATGCCATTAATTATTTTGACTTTGAGCTTTATTCAGTTACCTAAATTGCATTATCTGCTGCTATTTGGAAAGCCTGAAGGTATTTAAGACAACCAAGCAGGCTGGCAAATAATACAGGACTTACAGTAGATCGCCCTCAAGCATCTTAAATGACACTGGATGCTCATAGTTAGGCAATTAAACTGTGCCCTGACAAAATCACCTGTGGCACCAGAAGAAATCCGAATCACAACTGCCAGATTCACAATGCTCAGTCTAGAGCTGTGTTAATTGGTAGGTCTGTGATTCATTAGATCTTGATGCATTTTTAAAAGCAGACACTTGAAACTTTTGGCCAGATCCTCCCGTGAGTAATGGTCTCTTTGAACTGCTCAGGCTGTGGCCTCTGAAGAATCCATAATCGGTTTGTAACTGCCTGCCAGAAACTCCTTGGCAGATGTCCATTGAGTCCATAACGTCATTCACTACTTTTCTGGCAAGGGGCCCACCAAAAAGTTTCATAGGAGTAGTGTGATTTAGTGATTTAGTTCTTACTGTTGACAGTAAGAACTTGCTTCTGCAGAAAGTTTTACCAGCCATAGCCAGTACACTTCAATTCATAGCAGTGTAACTCTCCATCCAGATGTTTTTATATCAAACTAAGTGTGTCTTTTTGGTTTAGCTAAGGCTGTTTCCCAGAGAACACTTGAAATTTCTGTTCCTGTGACTTAGGAGAACACCTTTCACTCTTTATGTTTCAGAAAGAAATGTTGTGGGCTTCTTTTTGTTTAGCAAAAGCAAGCCAAAACAAAACAAAGAATAAATATAGGTTTCTGAACTGGGACATTACACTAGAAAGTTTAGTAAGAACTATGTTTCAAAAAGTTGTTCTGTATCTGTTAGAATAAAAGCACAAATAGGGAACAAGAATAGGGCAGATGTTTAGAGATCTAGCAGCTATAAGCTGCACTTTCCTCTTGACATGGCCTTTTAAAGAGCGTATGCACCTATAAAGGAATTAGTCCAAAATACATTGCAGCACAACTGTGTCATTTTTTTTTTCCGTCTGTTGTGACTAATTTAAAAATTCAAGTCAACCTCAAGTCTTACACAACTCAGAAGCCATGCAAATTGCTATGTTACTTGAATATGAAATCATGGCTCTTTGGACTGCTCTCAAATATTATTAACCACTAATTTAAGTTACTGCCTTTCTAAATTTACGTTTATATATCAAAGAAAGAGTGCTTTGAAGTGTATGTTTCTACGACTAAAAAGTTAAATAATTAGAATTATTGTAATTCAAAAATCGCTAATTAACAGCACTTCATTTTCTCCATGAAATAATAAAAATATGTTATACTCATCCTCTGCTTATTGTAGCTTCACATCCTAGTTAAATTTTCAGAACAAAATTGCATTGATGAGGGATATATGAAAGATTTATGTGATCTGGCTAACTATGGTGGCAGAAAAGTCTCTTCCAGGTCTGTATTCTGACATTAACCTTGCTAGGTTAATATAAAAGAGGAATAAATATAGAATAAATGTATCACATATATCAAGCCAGTAGCCTAAATAGAAGCTTCAGCTGTCATCTGGTCTACCCTGAGATATCCAAGGGATGTGGAATTGCTAGATATGATTCAGAAAGGAGAGGCAGCTGGCAATTAGCCTACTATTGGTCATCCCAAATGGTAGTACGTCTGGGCAAAGTGAAATAATTGCCTTTCCCTGCTGCTTTTCTGGTTCACATAAACCGTATTTTTTCAGGAGAAGCCATTGTCTTTATATCTGTCTGTAAAGTCCACAGTATGACGTTGATGTTATTATTTAATCATATTAATAATTTTACAAGGATTTGTAATTCTGAACATAAAAAAACAAGGATGAAAAGAAGAAGATTCATATGGAGTGCTTACATGGAATGTAGAAAATCCATGGTTTATTTCTGTTCTTACTACACATTTACAATGTGACCTGAAATAAGTTATTTTATTTGTCCTTTCATCTTATATGTTAACCTGTAGAATGGAGAAAAATGGGCCACTTTACTTGAATTCAGTAGTATTTTAGAGTGCATTATTCCATGATAATTATACTCCATAGAAAAATCTGGGAATGTATCCATATTAATCAGTTAATTGAATAGCTAAACAACTTCCTGTTTTATGAAATTCATTTTAGGGTAATGATTGCCTGAAAACAGTGAGTACGAACTTCAACAAGCATGTATGAATTTCATGAAAATACTTTCATGACATCACTATGGAACTAGTTTAGATCAAAAGGGATTGAGTGGCTTCATGTGAAATATGTATGCGGAAGAAATGTGAAGAGAAAACCAGAATTACTTTCAAAAGAGTTCTCTATTTTTTCTTTATTTGGGTAACTGGAAGAAGAAATATAACTGTTAACTGAACTATAGGATTTATACCTTAGATGCATTTAGAGAGAATCTGATATTTCATGTGTTTATATCAAGTTCTCTTTTATTGTGCTGTGAGGATGTTGTGAAAATCAATATATCACTTTTTATCTGTGTTCAAAGAAAGGGAGTCTTCATGAATATATGCATCAGAAAAGAACTATGTATTGCACAGAGTTTCAAACCCACAACTACACTATTAGAATGGTTGCAGGTATAGATGAACAAGGCAGCTTTGGAGCTTTCATAATACAGAAAAGTACCATATATTGGGGCTGCAGCAAGTAAATAATGAAATTCTATCAGAAATATTAAAACTGGATGGAAATATTAAAACAGGCAGGAAATTAAGAATTTGGTTTCGTATATAGAATCATAGAATCATAGAATCATAGAATGCTTAGGGTTGGAAGGGACCTCTAGAGATCATCTAGTCCAACCCCCCTGCATACGCAGGGACACCTAGAGCACGTGGCACAGGACTGCATCCAAGCGGGTTTTGAAGATCTCCAGAGAAGGAGACTCTACAACCTCTCTGGGCAGCCTGTTCCAGTGCTCTGTCACCCTCACTGTTAAGAAATTTTTCCTTCAGTTCCTATGGAATTTTTGATGTTTCAGTTTCCGGCCAATTCCTCTAGTCCTATCAGTGGCCACCACTGAAAAGAGACCATCCCCGTCCTCTGCACTCCCTCCCTTGAGGTATTTATATACACTGATTAGATCCCCTCTCAGCCTTCTCTTCTCCAGGTTGAACAGGCCCAGCTCCCTCAGCCTCTCCTCATAGGGCAGATGTTCCAGGCCCCTGATCATCCTTGTAGCCCTGCGCTGGACTCTCTCCAGCAGCTCCACATCCCTCTTGTACTGTGGAGCCCAGAACTGGACACAGTACTCCAGATGCGGCCTCACCAGGGCTGAGTAGAGGGGCAGGATCACCTCCCTCGAAAGGGCTTTCACAGGAAGGGTATGTTGTATATAACCTCTCTTAAAAACACTCCTTCCCCCCATTCATTACCGTTAAGAAGAAATTAAATGAAACAAAGAAATTTGTCTGCTCATCCCAAGGAGAAGCCCGGCAGAGGGGTGAGCGGCTCCGAGGGGACCTTGCACAGACGGCTCTGTGCCTTCATCCAGGTCATTGATGAATAAATTGAACAGGACTGGACCAAGGACTGACCCCTGGGGGACCCCACTAGCCACAGGCCTCCAACTAGACTCTGCACCGCTGATCACCACTCTCTGGGCCCTGCCATCCGGCCAGTTCCTAATCCATCTCACTGTGCACTCATCTATCCCACACTTCCGGAGCTTGCCCAGGAGGATGTTGTGAGGGACGGTGTCAAAAGCCTTGGTGAAGTCGAGATAGACGACATCCACCGCTCTCCCCTCATGTATCCAGCCGGTCATTTCATCATAGAAGGCTATCAGGTTAGTCAGGCAAGATTTCCCCTTGGTGAATCCATGCTGACTACTCTTGAGCACCTTCTTGTCCTCCATGTGCCTGGAAGCAGGAATATATGGAATGGAATAGAATATATGCAGGAAGCAGGAATATATGGAATGGAATATAATTTCAAGGGTTTAAAATTTCACAACAGATATTAAGTTTCAATTAACTAATGAATATGAAAATTTTGCTCACTCCTGAAATGACTCAGTACAATGACTACCTGTTGGAAAGCAAAAGGGGAAGAGGGACAGATGCAACAAGGACTTCCCACGTGCTCTAGGTGTCCCTGCTTGAGCACAGGGATGGACTAGATGATTTCTAGAGGTCCATTCCAACCTCAACCATTCTATGATTCTGTGACTAAGCCTATGGCTATTCTGTGGAGTGGTCTTTTATAATTTATAATTTCTTCCTTAAGGCTAGAAACTTTAATCAAAACTTATGTTTTTCATGAAAAAAAAATAAAAAAAGACTTCCATGAAGCATTACTTCTTGGAGGGAGAAAAAAAAAAAGCAAGATAATGTACAAAAGCTTAGAAGCATAAAAGAGATCTCTGACTGCAATTAGCAAGCAAGCAGAAAGAAATGGATTAGCAAAATATCAGGAAATTTTTTGTGATTTTTTTTTGTGAATTTTGGTAAAATTAAATTTTTGGTACAGTGGTCTTGTATTTTTTTCCAGAGGCTAATAATCTGTAGAAAAAGCTATTTCACTAGGCCAGGCTGAGTGACCAGTAGCCAGGCTGAGTTATCGCAAAACTATATGCCTGAATTGAAGATTTAAAAACAAACAAACAAAAAGGAGCAGGCAAGATGCCTGCTGTGTTTCCTCATTGCAAGGGCTCTGCTTAAGATCCTATGGACAACACATCTTCGGTAGTAGCTTGGGTGTTGTTTTATGGAAGTGAAGAACTGTCTTTCACCAAGAGTGGAGAATATAGTAACCTACTGAGAAAATTTGATAAGTACCACAAGATTAAAATCTTCATAACTGAGTTGGATGGCAATGCTCCTGGGAAATACAGACAGTATTTCTTCCAGCCATCAGAGAAAGTCTTTTCTAGATTCTGAGCTTTGCTATTTTATGTGCAGTGAAGGACAGGAGAGGGGGAAAGGCATGTATTACTAAATTCCTTTACTGTTTCTTACCCTACAGGTACAGGATTTAAATGTGAAAAAGATAAGTCTCACAAAAAGACATATATATGTGCACACATATTTGTGGATTTTTTTGTTCAGATTTCAGCGTCCTATTCCCTCTCCCTCCCTATTTCTAATTTTTCCCCCCCTTATTTTGCATATAGGCACTATGCATACAAGTGAAAATATATTAATGTTATGTTTTGGGGAGACACTAATTTTCACCATTTCTGGATGAATGATATCTGTTTTCATGTTAAAGTACTGTCATTATTTGAACCAGACCTCACAGGTAAAGCAGACTTCTTACATTAATTCAGCCAATACTTTTATCCAGGAAAGCCCTTTAACTCATTAAAGCTAGACTTTTTAATTTAGAACATTTTAGAAGGATTTTTAATGAATAAATACACTGAACTGTACATATTAAACTTATACATATCAATTTATAAACAAGAAGCAAAGGAAGAGTTTAGATACAATGAAGAACTGCAGACAAACTAAATTTATTATATTAATCCTTTTTACTAAGTGTTGTAGGGCTTTAAATAATAATTTGATCTGAAAATTAGTACCATCGGCCTCGGTAATGGTAACAGTAAAAGCTTAACAGCTGAAAAGATTAAAGATATTTTGAAAACATACAGTAGCATAGTATGTTAGTATATCTGTAGTAAAAAATAGGAATGAGATGGGGATTCCTTATTGATTCTGGAAAGCTAGTCTAGAGTAGCAACAGAGCTGAAGCAACAGAGGGAACCTAATCAGAATCATTAAAAGAAGAAGAAATTCATAATTTTGAGCAATTGATTCCCCCAGGTAGATAGAAAAGTAAGTAAAGTAATCTGAAAACCCAGTGCCATAAATTCTAATAAGATACCAGTATGTGTTCTGGGATATTACCTACAATGACTTATACTAAGAAACTAATTAATTAGTTGTACTGTTTCACCAAAATACTGAAGATTTTAGCTTTACTATGCCTTCTCTCCCTTTTGTCAATTCCTATTAGCCATCTGTGGCAAATAACAAGTAAGAATAGCAAGGAGATAATAAGAATGAAAACTTTATTATTATCACTTCCTGGGGTCATTTATTGCTTATTCTGCTCAGCTAATGTTTTTGTCCAAGCAGACCAGAATCAAGCAGATGATTGACATTGCTAGTTTTGTTGCTCATAAAACCTAATCACGTATCTTTGAACCACGGACTGGAAGAGATTTTTCTGATATTCAACCATATACGTAAAAACAGGAAGAACTTGAAATTCTGGAATCTTTGAAAGCAACAGTCTGAATATTCCAGCTGTCAGGTCCTACAAAATGAGCCTCTAGGGGAACAAAATTAAAATTTGAGGGTATGAAATACTCACTCCTCAACTTCAAAGGAGGTAAGGGATGTAGTAAGTAAAATTTGCTTCCCTCTTCCATGTCCAGAAAAAAAGTAGGAGCAGGGAAGGTTTCTGAAGAAGAAAAGTGAGTGACAGGTAAAGTACATAATAATTTAAAAGTAAACAAAATTATTCATGTCCTGTAGAACAGTTCTGTTCTTGTGTGCATCTGTGAAACAAAGCAAAATATTATTTTGAAATAAAAAGTTCACCTTGTGTGAAGTGTCTGAAGATAATTTTTAATTTATGTATAATGCCTGCAAACAAACAAGCAAACAAAAACAAACAAAAAACTCCACAATGTCCTAGAGTGATCCCGATTTATAAGATTTGCTTATGCACAAATTTCACATGCATTATTGGATGAGTGGCAGGTTTGAAGAATTATTTTGTTACTGAAATTGTTTGGAAAAAGTTTGATGGAAAGTGTTATTTTTTAGCCAATTTTGAAATTAACTAATATACTACAAAAATTTTTTTACACGTTCTATGAAATTTCAAACAATACTCAAATGCTCAAACTGCTGGTTGTCACTATGTAATTTTGGGAAACATGGGTTTCTTCACATATAACAAAAAAAAATCTTATCTAAGGGAGAAACTAGACTTCCTCATGGAGCCACTGCCAATACCTTTCTATTTCTTTTTTTTTTCCTCTCTGTTTCATGGATTGCATGTGGAGGTGTGGCAGAATATAAGGATATCCAGATCATCTCAGTAGCTGGTTTATATTTTAAAATCATTGTAATATTATATCTAGATCTCACGTAAAAGATTTCTAAAAAGTGTTTTCTTTTCCGAGGAAATCTATGTAAGAAAATAAGAACATCTATGCAGTATTTGCAGAACTGCAGTCTAGTGCAAATTTTGCTTCTGATAGTATCCTGTAAGAAATGTTTAGAGAAAAATAAATACACAGTGTATAGAATTCTATTTCCTTGGAACGTTCCCCTGCAATTTCTGTTTTAGAAAGAAAATGATTTTATTAATTTTATTTTGATTCTTTATGACTATCTTTTCAATATTTCCTTTTCCCTTCTTTCTTGTATCATTCATTCTCTCTTATTTTTTCAGTTACATGCAAGATGTATACAGGTAGTAAATTGATCCAACATAATTCTTTCTAGTCACATTTGAGTAGTCCCTCTTGAACAAGCCCTGATCTGATTTTTTTTTAACTGGTAGCAGTGTCTTTCAGGTGCAGTAAAATTAACAGAGAAATATGAAGAGAGTACACATCACAGGGAGTGAAAGTACAAGCATAAAGAGTAAATGTGACACAACTCATTTTTAGCCCATGCATAGAAAGCTTGCATGATTAGGGTAACAACTGTACCATAGAATGCTAATCTTGCTCTTGAAACAGCTATATTTTTTCAAATTTATAAAACTTTTTTTTTTCATTATAAGAAAAGTTGTGTTGCCCTTCTGCAACAAAAATAGGACAATTAATGCTACTCTCTCCCTCCAGAATTCAGAGCTCCTAAACATTAAAAGGAGTGAAATAGTAGCAATATCATAAAGAGTTCATGTCCACAAATAATGAAATATTACCTCTAGAGAAAAGGACTCATAACTGAGATACAACAGCTACTCCCTTAGGCAATGCATCTTAGCAATGAGAAAATAAAAAATGCAAAACCAATAATTTGCAGAATGACTTGAAAAGCAAGAATTTTCAGTTTTCCACGAGGCGTCACCAAAATCCTTACAAAAAGGTTTCATAACATGAAAAAGACATAAAGGCTGAGTTGCATTTTCTGTTTGTTATGAGGGTGCTTTGTGTGCAGAGTAGGGGTGTTTGAAGTTTAACTGATCTATAAAAACAGACTTCTTAAAGGAATCACTAACATTGTGTTTGTACTTTGAAGAGTGTGGATTAACTTAACAGGAGAGGTGTTTTTGATGTGCACTTTATGTTTCAATTTGCAAGATTCTATGACAAATACCTACTGTAATAGCTCCTGTACAGCTGTTTAGAATAGAAATGTGTCAGCATTCCCTTGCCTCGCCCCCTTTTTTTTTCCTTAATAAGTTGAAAAAAACAATGAAGAAATAGAGTGCCTTTGAAAACTAAGGTGTTCAATTAGCTTTAAAAGGCAGGTTTGCATGGGAACAAAATACAGAGGGAACACTGAACAGGGAAATAAGAACAAATGTGTTCCTCCATGCTACCTGCCTGTCATTTGATGCTTGTTATCTAACTGTTCTTACCATAACACTATGTTCTGATACAGAAATTCAGTTTGCTCACCAGCACAGAGCACTGACATAAAATCAGCGATCAGATAAGAACAAGTATGAATTCTTCTCACTTTTCTACTCTTATTCAGAAATTCTATCACCAAGTTTCAGCAGTCTGCTTTAGTCGTTCTTGACAATTTTGGTTTGAATTCTCATTTACAATATGGTGTTAGGTGTTTTTTATCTTTGTTTTGCTTACAGAGTTTTAGAAGAATTTTCTGATTTTAGACTTTTCCCTCTTCTAGGGGAGAATATTATTTTTCTATCTTTCTGATTTTTCCTTCTTCTGGATCAGTAATTCTTCCTCCAGTATTTCAAGAAATCTCCTTTTCACCTCTAACACTACAGAAAAACTAACATATCTGAATGAATATAGCCCTTTGGGAATGTAAATAGATGCTTAGTGTCTCATTATATCTTTATTTTCCTAGCTTGATTGATTTTGCCCATGAATGCATGGTAGTGGGAAATGAAAAAGATGTTTCCAAGATGATTCAACCCTTCATTCAACATAAAACAAGCATTAAAAATCCTACATATTTAAATAGTGTTAATAATTAGTTACTTACTGTATGGTAATTATCTAAAAAAGTATCTAAATGATTTCTGCTCTTTTTGTGTATCCAGATTCCTCATGAATAGCAATTCCCACTGCACAGAAAAACTTTGAAACCACTTAGTGCATTATAGATGAAAATGGAAGGAGAATGGAAGCTCAGGCGAGTGACTATTGTAAGACAAGCATTGTCTTTCTTCTCCAAAGTGATTATCCAAACAAATTCCATCACTGTAAACCACCATGTAATTATTTTATCAGGTGGTACTCGTTGAATACAAATTTAAGGGCTTCCCTAACTAACATTAATATTAAACCCACATTTCAAACCCAAGGGGACCTGGATGGAGAACCTGACAGGGACAATAGAAACTCGATTTGATAGTGTCAAAAACAGATTTTTTTTTTTTCTGAGGGAGTCCGCAAACAAAACAGTTTCCCCACTCGGTGTGTTTTTAAGTGACATTTATGGTTACACTTTTGTTACAAAGCAACAAGCCCTGACAGAGTTTGTAATCCACTTAAAGGAATATCTTGGGATAAGGAAACCATAAAAGTGGAAACCTTTTTGATGACTACTACACCTTTTTGAAATGTGCATTCTTTACAAAATAATTTACTTCTTCATGTTCACAAATTCTCCTTAGCAATAAGATGTGCTATTGCACCAAAAAAAAAAAAAAAAAAGAAAAAAAATAATTATAGTATTCCTAAGAAATGAGAGCCGTGAGTAAGAATTATGAAGCTCTTTCTCTCTCTTTTTCTCTCTCACTCTTTCTCCCTTTCTTTTGCTCTTTCTCTTTCTTTTTATCATCTTCAAGGAGGGAGGTGATGGAAATGTAAATATTCTACATTACCCTGTTTTCAAGGAGGTTTTTGCACATCACAAGACATCAAAAGGCACACAGGCCAATTTATGTTTTTTCTCAAAAATTACGTCAGATGGGATTTTAATCACCAGGCAAAAGTTTCCCCTCTTTCTTCTTCCTTTCTTTTTTGGCCAAATAAAGTGAAAATAGTTTTAAATATTAAAGGAAGATAAAGCTATCAATCAACAGTTCAAAACTGGTATCCACCCAGCCCTAATAAGGAAGAACAGATAGGCAATGTCAGTGTCTAAGCAGGGGGATCCTACTTGAGCAGGGGGGTTGGACTAGATGATCTCTAGAGGTCCCTTCTAATCTCAACCATTCAGTGATTGTGTGACTCTGTAATGTCAGCTATTAGGTGTCAAAATAAAGATGTACCAACCAGCTATTAGGTGTCAAAATAAAGATGTACCAACCACATCTATTGCAGAAAAGATTAATTCTTTTCTGGGGACAGCTGTAAAAGTGAAGGCTGTGTAGGCAAGTCATTAAATGAAATTAACAGAACGAACACAGAGTTGACATTCCTATTCACATCTGAAAACCTTTTAACTAGCAGAATTGTTTCTTTTGCATGCAGTATGCTACTACTGATTTTAAACTCTTTTCCATCTTTTTAGCAATCAGAATCATAAATAAATAGAATACAAATATAGCAAAAACAACTGAATAAACTCACATAATAATGTTTCTTAGGCTGCTCTTTTCTTCCATCTTCACTTTGCTTTTTACTTTTTTGCCTCTTGGGATTCAGTTCAGATTCTTTTTTTCATACAAATTCACTCATATCCTCCTAAAGGTGCATATGTTGTCTACAAGGGTATTCTGGGTACTCTAGTCTTCCACATGTGCATGTTCAGGTTTTGTTTCTGTCTTGTACATATGAAACTCCTAATATATTCGTCAGCTTGATATCTTTTCTTTCCTTGAAATATTACATTCCCACTTTTGTAGGGGTTTTGAGAAAAAAAAAAAGTCATGTATACCATTGCTTAATTTACAGTTCTCTGTGATTCTTCTTCATTTTTACTTTAACTTTTTCAAATTCTCATCTTCACTGAGGCAACTATCATACAAGACTTCATAAGGATATAGAAAAGCAAATGCAAGAATAGAATATGGGACAGTTTACTGTTAAGAAAAAACTATTACATGGTATGGCAGTAGAATCCATAGTGATTTGTTCATTTCAGTTATAGCTCTGTCTATAATCTTGTCTGGCATAAACTATGCAACAGAGGCAAAACAATACTTCTTGATGCTGTGCAAAGAGAAGTAAAAAAAGAAGAAGAAATGATAAGTTATGAAACTTTATGTAATTATTGGATTAGGAAGCAATAAAAACAGAAATATTGCTGTATAGAAAATAGCACAAGATCATATAGTTCAGATCATAAGGGACCTCTATAGGTTTGTGATCTAACCACCTTCTGAAAACAGGGTCAACTATCAGATCAGACCCAGGGCTTTTTGCAGTCTGGATACAAAAGTGATCCTCACCTGCAGTCCTGTGCTGTTTTAACAACTCCTTTGGTTAAAAGGAAATAAATTACATTTGAATCTAATAACTGGCATTTTTCTTTAAATGGAGGTGTGGACATTATAAATGGTATTGTTCTGTATGTAGTTAGGAAATAGTCATAATATGGATTGGGGCTACTCTGGCTCTTCAATACTCTTTCTGTAGCTGAAGTTTAAAACTCTCAGAAACATCTCCCCAGCTGTATTTTTGTATATAGTTCTGCAGAGTTTCGTGCATAGGCAAAATCTTCCATCTGAAGATAACCACTGACAGTCTGCTCTAAAAATACAGATTAAACTCATTCAATAGTCTTCAACATAGTACAAATAAAAGAAGAATGATGCAGCATAAAGAACACTTTAATATTCTAGAAGTCAATTGTGGGATTTACTGAATCTGTTTTGCAACTCCATATGCAAGCTTTTGCTGATGTCTGCATGAAAAGTGTAACATCTTCCCACAAACACATGAGTAGGATGGGATTAACCTTAATAACTTTAGGCTTCTGCTATGTAGAAGCACATGAGCTAATCATCTAGACTCCCTTAAAAATTCAAGCAGAGAAATAGGAATTTTCAAGCTGCACTTCACTTGACCTATCTTAAACTTCTACCTCAAAAGAGGAAAAAATACTGTCTGTAAAAAAGTCTTTAATCCAGCTGCATTATGAAACCCAAACTGTGCTTTTTGTGGAGCAAAGCAACAGAGTTTTGCATTTTGCATGATTTTTTTTGCAAGATGTTTACTGCTTTTTACGTAAGCACCATTTTAAATATTATTTGAAAAAAAAAAGTGCCATTTCTTTCTATTCTATTCTCATTAATATTAAAAACTTTGCTGGCAGAGTTATGCATATGAAGACTCACACATTTTAAAACTCTAATGCTACCAGAGATCTGTAATGTAGATCTGTGCTGAGACTGAGAAATCAACCACAAGCCAAATATGAACGTTTGGAAAGTGACTCAAGGTTTTAGTCTAATGATTGTCAAAGCAGATTTTTGGTGATGCCACTCACACAGTTCAGAGAGTTAGACATTAGGTATTTTGAAAGTTCAGTAGCTCAAAGACTTCAATTTCACATTCATACTGATGGGAACAGGCTTGAAAAGCTGTAGGAGCTCATTCACATCTCAAATCTTAGGAATCCTATTTGTTAAAATTCTCAGGCAGACATTTCTTCTGCACTGAAACTGTAAGTGGTGTGCTTTTACTAAGGTTGTCCTTTTTTTTATTATTATTTCTTAGCCACATTTTTTTTAAAAAAAAAAAAAAAAAAGGTGAAACTTGTGCAGACAGTTTCATTATACTCCTTTTAGAAGACCTGTGTGTGTAGAATACATTTGAACAATGCTGTCCTTCAGGTATACAGAATTCCTTTTCCAGTAGACCTCATAAAAGGGGATGTATAACATGTGTTACATGGCTGAGAGGCACCCTAGAGGTACTAAAATTTATTCAGCATCTACTGCTTCAGTGGTACATGCATATTAATTTCAACATGTTATTGTGTGATTTAGAAATTAAGAATCAATTGTCTAATTAAAATTAACTACTAGGCACAGTCCAGTAAAAAGTTGGATACACTGTAAATCTTGTATCTTAGTAAAGAAATGCATTATGTGTCATATCTGTTCAAAATGGTCTCTCTCATTAGATTTATGTATTTTCCATAGTTGTTGATATTACAATCTAATTTAAAATGAATTAATCTCTATAAATTTCTATACAAAGGAAAATAAAAGACAAGCTAATATGAAGGTCTACTTTTACATTGGACATAGTGAACCATTACTATACTGATATGTACTGGTATCATGCAATATCTTGCTTTACTCTTTATTTATAACCTATAGGAAAGGCTACATTAAAAATCAATTAAAAAGACTAAAATAGACTGAATGCAAAATTTATGTCTAAAGAGTATTTATGTCTAAAGGGTAAGCTAAAAAATCTGCATGGCACTTGTGTATTATGCATGTACCATTAGATATTAAATTTAATCCCCACTGATGTCAGTCAATTTGATTTAAAAATGAAGAATGGGGTTTTTTCTCACTCTTCACAGATTCGCTGGAAGGTATTACCACTCAACAACAATTTACCTTCCTTTGTTTGTAAGACAGTGTACCATTAAGTCATACCAAATTATCAACTATAATATAAAATATAAGATACCAATTATAATGAGGTTGATCATCAGAGTTCATATGAATCCAGTATTATACAGAATAAATAAATAATTAAATCTCTGCATTTTCTTCCACTTGAAAACTAATGTAGGATTCCATCAGACTGTTCACTTGGATTTCAGGTTCATTTCTATTCCAAGAGAGAATAAAAACAAGCATTTTGAAATTTCTTATCATGTAACTTCTTAAAAAAAATAGTATGGATTAATACTAGTGTTTAATTCCAGTGCAAGAGTTCCTATTTATGAACAATGAGTAACACAATGAATGGGAATGTCATTGAGTCTGTGCAGAGTAATTCGTATTTATGTGTCCATTAGTTAATGTCTACAGACAATCAACAGAAACTTAGCTAATACAGAAAAAGAAATCTAAAGAGCTTTTGGGTCATCTTAAAGCGGGTGTCTACATTTGGTCAACTAGGAAGCCCTGTAGACTATATCATGCTGACTAAGGGTCTGACTCAGTTGTCTCTGAAGTTTCCAGCTTACTTTTTGTTGCTAAGAATTGTGGATTTTTTTTTTATGCTAACAGCAGCTAAAAAGTCCTACCAGCCTAAAATAGAATCTTTGCAATAAAGTTAGATGAATCTGAACCTCAATCTTTAAAAAAGATATTGCATGAAATACTTTTAGAAGTATATACAAAATTTCTGTCAAACATGTGAAGTTCAATTATTGTATTATAAAAGGCAGAAAACCATTATTTTTTTCTTTGGAAATGACATAATTTCCAGTACAGTTTTCATCATAATGACTCTAATTTTCAGAAGTTTTTAATATGTAGCAGCATTAGAGCACATGAAATTAGTTTTTTTTTTTAAATAATACTTTTGTGTAAACCTTGATATTGCTCAGAAATGAACTAGATCATTATAAAATGAAGATTTCTACTTATGTACTAAGTCTGAAAAATAAATACTCTGACAATAAAGATAAAGATGCACTTCCAGGGCAAAAGTGATCTCATCCAAAACTGTAATAGGAGATGTGTCTTTCTTTTCCTAGAGAGTTCTCTTCCATAAGACAACTAGATATCTAATTTATGATTACTGCTTATCTTTTATGTAGCTGGCATTAGGGCAGACAAAGCCAAGGAGAAATAATGTGCTTTGAGAAAGCTAGTAGGTTTCTCTGTAAGCAGCTATATCCCCAAGATATATGCACAGCTAACGCCACTGTCAAAGGTATCTACCCATAAAACAGAAGGACCTACCTCAAAAGGACAGCCACCATATTATTTAGAAGAGAATAAAACTGATTTGCACTGAATCCAAATTCAAGGGGCTTCACACCAGATTAATTATGTATGCAAGATTGTACTGATGTTTTTTTAATGAATCCTCATTCATAAATCACACTCCAGCTGCTTTCCTCAGTAGGATGCCATATAACTGAAGAGCTATTATCAGGCTGGCACCTGCCCTAGTCACTTTACATCTTATGGAGATATTTTGATTACAGTTACTTTCAGTTATTTTTGAAGTACTGTACATGTTGAAATGATATGTAGATGACCAGAAAAGTCTTCAATATATTCATTCTCAGTATAGTTCAAGTAATATAATGTTAAGTCAAGGAACTGTACATTTTCAAAACTTTTTGCAAATACTCAAAAGACCTGGTGAAATAACTAGTTTATTAATATTCTCAGATCACTGTCAGGAAAGTTTACAAGACAAATTACCCAAAGAATTCATTAAAATAAGCTTTCATGTATTACCAATAACTGATAAACAGCTGGTTCACCTGGCCTTGATATTTGTATCAGATGGAGCAGCTTATAATTTTAATTCTAAAATGCATATTTATAACAAATTGAGCTTTTTTTTCTAACATAGCTTCTCTTTTTGCTACATTCTTTTAATTTACTTGAAAGACTAGAGAGATCCGGACACTTTTCCAAACCCTCAACCATCTTTCTATCCATCACATGATTGCTCTGGATGTACATACATACATGAAACACCCAGAGTTATCCCATCTAACATTTGAAAATGAAGCTGGGAATGAAAACACACTGGCTCTCAATTTCCTGCAAAGTCACTGAAGAGGGACATAAAGAATTTTTAAGTGAGCTTTAAACACCAAATTGCCCTTTGAAGATTTATCAGCTACAAAAGAAAAGTAGGAATCCTGGGTTTGGCACTTAATATTAGACTAAAAGAACCTGGGCCTGAATATCTGTAGATCTATATCCAGATAGACTGCAGGACATGTGAAATTCATTTTCCTGATCTAGGAAGTTTAGACCAGAAATGATATGAAGCCCTCCCTGCCTGTGCACAGAGGTTTCTTTCCTGACATCCTCACAGAGAGAAACAAAAAAACGTACCCAATCTTGACACACAGTCAGGATACAGTATGCTAACAGTACAGGATACCCACTTTACAGAAATGCATAATTAGACTAGCTGTGAAGACATTATCTGAAAATAGCCTATATATCCATTTTTCCACAAAAACTGATATGCTGTTATTTGTCTACAAATCCTTGGAAACAAGCTTTTTTTTTTTTTTCTTTTAGTGGAAATCATATACACAATAAAAGATGAATTCCACAAGTAAAAATCATAAACGTATTAGAGCTCATTTTAAAAACTGGTAAACACTTTAAATTGTGTAATTTTTGTGATGGAATCACCTCAATCAGTAGAGTTTTGTTTAACTTCACAGAGAACAGGAAATTGCAGGAGGCTTTTTTTTATTTCTTTTGTGTAATTTAGACAGAAATTGCTCTAACTCTTTTTACCACTGCTATTTTCTTTCAGTTTAGGAGGAAAATAGTTTGACCTACAATACAGATTCTCTTGGTATTTTGTCAAATTTATTTTATGCCAGCAGCAGTCACTGATTTTAATTGAATGGAAACAACAGTTCTCATCCTCTGTGTCACATTGCTGGGTTTTGTATCGTTGAATTTTAACGTTGCTTTCACTGGGACTTGCCGAGTGAGGCTTACGCCAACTTCTGAGTCTCCTTGCTGTACTTCTTTCCAGGGCAGCATTGTTTGCCTTTTGTCTGCTCTCTGATTAAATTGACATTATTTTACCTTTTGTGACTCCTATGTCATTTTCTGTTGACAGCGTCTAGCAATGGTAACAAGCCAGTGTCCTTGCAGAGGAGGCAGAAACCATTGATTGTCTGGGTGTATTAATGCAGACCCTTTAAATGTCATGCAGGCATAGCTTTGTGTTCAGTGGCAGCTGAATAGGTGCTAGGGAGAGATGTTATTAACCACAGATAACAGGCAGCACCCTCTATAGACTAGCAATGTCACTTTGTACCCTTTGAGGAACAGTTGGTAGCAAAATTTGTTTGAGCAATCCTTCATCTCCCTATGCACACACCCTGGACTGATGCTATTTCAGGCAGAAGAGTTGCAATAGCATTCTGGTTAGACCAATGTTGGTAGGTTACTCCTATAATTTCCAGGGAACTGAACCACTTTTTGTACCATCCATCTGCACTTCACAGCTTAAGTCTCTTCAGAACAATGAGATAAGACCTGCTGACACAAAAGGTTAAATGTTTACTGTGGATTGGGAAGTTATAATTGTGTTTTCAAAAATGAATGATTAAAAGCGGTTACAAGCAGCACCTGGCTTTTAAGTCTTATCCATAACACAGGGGAAGTATAATAATTATACCAAATCCTTCTAAAAACATCCCTTTAAATAGGATAGAGATGAGAATGTCAGTCTTAAAATTATAAAGTTTATAAAACATGTGCACTTAAAGTGAGTAGTGGAGAATGGTCTGCATAAAATCTCATATGCTTTGCATGCATATGCTCATATACATGGAGCATTTCCTGAGACCCATCTCTGTTCAGCAACACAATTAGAGAGAGGCTTGTCATATTTTCAAGATTTACATGGAAATTTCAATGTTTTGCTAGATTAAGGAACTTGCCAAGAATTAAAGTAGGAACTGCAGTGGGAATTTTGTCTTCCTTCTGTTCCTTTTTTATCATGAATCATGAATAGCACAATATAACCAATGTAATTTGAATTATCATCAGCATTCTAAAGGCACAACTGTTCTTGTAATCCATCCAAAAATCAGACATTTTATCCTGCTTCTAGGTCATTCTGTGACACATTCTCTGCATGAACAAATGAAAATGGTGATGATGTGTCAAAATACATGACAAGAAGTTATGTTAGAAGGTGGAGTATACTAGCTCACGCATGATGTAATGTTAAAGTGACTGGCTTCCACTCTGGAGTTGTCTCACATCCAGTCATCTCTAAGTACTATCAAAATAAGTTCAGTCTGCCTGCACCTACCAATTTTTTTTTTCCAGTTGCTGCAAGACTTTGTAGAAACTGAAAGGAAGCACAAATTCCAATTGATTCCTGTAATATAAGTAGGAAGCACAAATACTTAAATTAATAAATACACAAATATACAATACACAAATATATAAATATGACCCACAGAATAAGTTCTGTTATATGATTAAGCCAAAAGATGGTGTGTGACATATTATTTTGAGGATAGTAAAAATGCTACTTACACATATTCTGTAAGCTCAAAGGAGTGATGTTTATTATGTGATTTTTTTTTCATGACAGTTGTTGTTTTGCAATATGTGGTACAGTGCTATCTAAGTTATTAATGATTACATACAGTCTTGAAAAGGTACAGTCCATTATGAAGATTTCATTAGTTCCTTTCTTTTTTTTAAAAAAAAATGGCAAAAAGATAGAGATTTTTCAAACTTGGTAGAGAAAAATACAACAAAAGGAATATTATCTTCTATATAGTTTATATACACAATACCATAATAAGATGCATCCATTTTGATAAAACTTTTATTTTCAATAACCTTCATTGAATAAAGAAGTGTGGCAATATATGTACGCAGAATGCACATCTGCAGAAGAGCTCTTCACACTAGGGTTAATATCCTGGACTTCTCTGCAGACATCAGTGGTGTGTGCCAAAATGCAGGTATTCAGAGCACCATGCTGGGTAAACTACAGCATTAATTATATCTTTGTGCTGTATTTGGCATATCCCATTAAATATCTAAAAATATCCCTACAGTAATAAGGATATTGCAACATATATAGGTGTTTGGGTGACATAGAATAGCATCTGGCTTTAGTCATAACTGATATAGGTCTGTCAAGCAGGTTCCTAATGCATATTTTTGTCGCTCTGTCTCCAGTGCCAGGGTAATAGTGATGTCCAAGATACTCAGAGGTTGCTGGAGTTCAAATCTCAATAGATCTGTGCAAAAGATTACATAGTATTTTCAGGTTCAGACTGTTTTCAATATTTGTATCTCCTTTGGTTTGCTGAGGGACCCATTATCCTGTGCAATTTTACAAGGAGATCTATTTCAACAGCAGTTTGCAAGGAAGCTTCCTTCAAATATTTCACAGACACATAAGGCAGCAACTAAAGACAGCAAAAGTTAACTCACATTTCTTCCTTTACGAGGTCTATGTTCGGACCTAGGTGCTTCTTAGCAAAAGTTGTTGACACTATCAGACCATAAGTAGAGCAGAAAGTCTTTTTCCTGCCTTTCTTCTCTGGTATTAAATTTATTTGTAGCTGTCACATGTACAGGCAGTTAAACTACTCTAGATCCAAAGGCCAAAGAATTGTAAAGAGGACTTGGGGAGATGGTTCTACTGACACAGCAGATGATACCTCCATTTTTCTTTTTAGAAGAAGATTCACATCAAGAAAATAGGAATTCTGATTTCAACAGTCCTGAAACCATGACTTGGCAGATTATATTCAAAGTCTTCAGAATGATGGAAAGCACTTTTGGATGTCAAGTAGGAATATAACTATTCCAAGCAATTTTCAGTGAGTCTATAACGGGGAAAAAAAATCAAGACTGTAAAAATAACTTCAAAATGTAATGATGACTGGAGAATGATAATGATATTTCCTGGAAACTTATAAAGTCTCAAAGTCTATTTAAAACAAACCAAGAACTTTTTCTCTCAGCAAATGAAGAAAATATGTATTGATATTACTGAATATTGATACTACAATTTTACGATGCTGTGATATAACACACTAGCCTGCATTTCCTGCCCTGGAAAGATAACTGGCAGATCAATTTGAAACATGCAGAGTAAGGATGTTTGTTAACTTTTTTTTTCATTATTACAGTTTAGTGTCTTGCAATGAAAAATGAAAAGCTCTCAGTTTTGGTTAAAATCAGCAACTTTCTGTTAAACTTTCCTGCTTTAAAGACATATTTCACCAAATATATTCTAAGCCACTCTAGTCATAGTTATACAATCAAATTAAAAAAAAAAAAACTTTTTGATACTTATGATAAAAAAAATCCATGACAAAATTAGAACTGAATGAAAAATATGGAAGTTATTTTGATGTTCAAATAATTCATGGGACAGTTTTTTTCACAGACACAAAATTGCAAATAAATCCTTTTTATCAATTCTAATTAATAATATTTTCCAATACAGTTAAGCATGCATGAATGCAGGTGTTTGTAATTCCTTATTTACTAGCCATGACAGTTATAAATTGTGTGGAGACCTATGCAGGCTTTTTTTCTACCTCCACAGACCATCCATTTTCACTTATTTTTCTGTGTGCTCAGTGATGACCTACACTTTGGCTGCTATTCAGTTTTTCAGCTTCTTTTGAGTTCCCTTCAAAGCAGCAAAAATTGCAATTATTCATAGCTCTTTGCATCGTCATGTTTTCTCCCACCATTTCTTATAATGCTGTGTGGCTGGTCTCCTCCATTGTGTGACTGAAAAAGAGAAGGAAGGAATGGGAAAGACAACTATTATGTAAAGACTGCAAGCAACATCTATCACTGATTTGTCATTTTGTATTTTTCTGTTTAATAAAAGACCAGGCAACTAATGAAGAACTAGAAATTACAATGTTATATGTATAACCAATTACAAGCTGAAAATTATGTTTCTAATATTTAAATATAATAATAATAATAAAGTTTTGAAAAAAATATGCTCATAAGTGGCTAATGGGTAGAATTGCCTGAATAAATTCACAACAGCTAATTTACATTGTGGTAGTTCATCCTTTTTTTTCTTCATATTTCAGGAAAACTTACTCCACTGAGGTATCACTGGGTATTCTGTGCTACATTTGGCTAGGTTTTCAATAGGCTGTTTTTTTTTTTTAAAAAAAAAGGCAGTGAAGACCAGAAAGTCAAACTTAAGCAAACTTAAGATTCCTACAAATATTCAGAGAAATATTAATCATTTTATGAAGGGCACCCTACCTCCTAAAATCATAACCTTACAAGGGACATTGAAAGATAAGCTACTCCATGAGGGTAAATGTAGTCAATATTTACTGCTGCATATCTGCCCCAGAATTAAAGAGCTTTAATGATTAAGGTTTCTAAATGCTTGCAGCAATCCACTGGAAAAGTTCCTTAGCATTAAAATAATAATTTTCCCTACTACCCGGTTTTCCTTGGTGAAATCAAACTTATTTTGTACTGCTGCTTGAAAAAAAAAAAAAAAAAAAAAAAAAAAAAAAAAACTATTACTTACTCTCCTACAGATTTGTTGTGCATGAAGGTGTTTATCACTCCTCATCCTTTCTTTTCCTTCTTAAGCTTCATATACTAGTATACTCAATGTTTCCTCATTTGATCTTACAGAATAAGTACTTGAAATGTAATTATTCTCTTCATCATTCTCTTGCTATGTTGAGTTGCCAAAATATTTCTAGAAACATGGTGCCCAAAACTGGAAACAGCATTACAACTGAGATTGTAGTGGGGAATGATGGGAACCATCTCAGCAAGAGGGGCACACGTCTCTGCCGAAAGGCTGGCCAACCTGGTTAGGAGAGCTTTAAACTAGGCAAGAAGGGGGAAGGGGAGTGTCACACAGACACGGCGAACAGTACCACACAGCCAAGGTCAGATGGCTTACAGTGATGCTAGTGGGGAAGTGAGGATAAGAAATGATCACAGAGGGTCCTCTTTCACCCCTCCTGGGAAACCTGCAGGCTCGGTTACTTCCCTGAAATGCCTGTACACCAATGTGCGAAACCTGGGGGTGGAGGATGAGCGAGTTGAGAGCTTGTGGGTAAGGGTTAAAGGGCAGGCTACCTGAACAGGACAAGGAGTTTGATGAGGCCTTCCACAGTCAGCTGGATATTGCCTCACAGTCACACAGGCCCTGGTTCTCATGGGGGACTTCACTACCCTGACATCAACTGGAAGGACAACACAGCCAGGCACAACAGTCCTGGAGGTTCCTGCAGAGTGTTGACGATAACTTTTTGAGGCAGGTTGTGGAGGAGGCAACGAGGAGAGGTGGGCTACTGGACCTCGTGCTAACAAATGGAGAGGGACTTGTAGGAGATGTGAAGGTGGGGGTAGCCTTAGCTACAGTAACCATGAGTTGGTGGACTTCAGGATCCAATGAGGAGGAGGCAGGGCTCTAAGTAGACTTGCAACAGTGGACTCCAGGAGGGCCAAATGTAGCCTCTTCAGAGACCTCCTCAGAAGAATCCCATGGGCTAGAGCTCTAGAAGGGACGGGAAGTTCCCAAGCGGCACTTCCTCCACGCCCAGGAACAGTGCATCCCTGTGTGTAAGAAGTCAGGCAGAGGAGGCAGGAGACCTTTGTGGATGAGCAAGGAGCTTATGGCAATGCTGAAGCAGAAGAAGGCGGTATACAGAATGTGGAAAAAAGGACAGGCCCCCTGGGAGAAATACAGGAACATAGTCAGGGAATGCAGAGATGCGACAAGGAAAGCTAAGGCACGTTTGGAACGCAATCTGACAAGGGATGTTAAAAATAACAAGAAAAAACTTCTTCCAATATATTAACAGCAAAAGGAAGATCAGGGCAAATGTGGGTCCGCTGGTGAACGGGATGGGCACCCTGATTACAAATAACACAGAAAAAGCAGAGTTGCTGAATGCCTTTTTTTCTTCGGTGTTTACCAAGGGCAGCCCTTTAGAGCCCCAGGCCCTAGGGACAAGAGAAGAAGCCTGGAGAGAAAAAGACTTGCCCTGAGTAGAGGAAGATTGGGTCAGAGAGCACCTAAGGAAACTCGATACCCATAAATCCATGGGCCCTGATGGGATGCACCCCAGAGTTCTGTGTGAGTTGGCGGATGTCATAGCTAAGCCGCTCTCCATCATCTTTGAAAGATCCTGGAGAACAGGGGAGGTGCCGGAGGACTGGAAGAAGGCCAATGTCACACCAGTCTTCAAAAAAGGCAAGAAGGAGGACCCAGGCAACTACAGGCCAGTGAGCCTCACCTCTGTCCCTGGAAAAGTGGTGGAACGGCTCATACTGACTGTTGTCTCCAGGCACATGGAGGACAAGAAGGTGCTCAA
>NW_010583739.1:213270-331345 GCF_000705375.1 Tinamus guttatus | reverse complement strand
CAGGGCTACAAGGATGATCAGGGGCCCGGAAGATCTGCCCTGTGAGGAGAGGCTGAGGGAGCTGGGCCTGTTCAGCCTGGAGAAGAGAAGGCTGAGAGGGGACCTGATCAGTGTCTATAAGTACCTCAAGGGAGACAGGGAGGAGGATGGTGCTGGCCTCTTTTCACTGGTGGCCACCGACAGAACTAGAGGTAATGGCCACAAACTGAAGCATCAAAAGTTCTACATGAACTTAAGGAAAAATTTCTTAACAGTGAGGGTGACAGAGCACTGGAACAGGCTGCCCAGAGAGGTTGTGGAGTCTCCTTCTCTGGAGATCTTCAAAACCCGCTTGGATGCAGTCCTGTGCCACGTGCTCTAGGTGACCCTGTGTGTGCAGGGGGGTTGGATTAGATGATCTCTAGAGGTCCCTTCCAACCTTAAGTATTCTATGGTTCTATGATTCTGTGATTGCATCAGTGGTGAGCGGAGTTCAAAAATTATTTTATATATCTCTCAGGTTATACTTCCCAGTAATATGTTTTCCTATTATATTTGCATTTTTTTCATGGCCTTATCCATTTTGATTAAGACTTTACTAAAGTCAAGATAAATATTTTCTTTTTTGGTTATCTGTTTACAGTTCCTTTTATCCTTTTCATAAATGGAAACTTGTTTATTCCTAATAAATCCATATTGGTTGCAATTCATTTCATTGTTTTCTTAAAGATATGTGCAAATATTTTTTTCAGTATTTGTGCTGTTGGTGTAAGTTAAAGAAGTGACAGGAATATAATTCCCTATGTTTCATTTTGAGGATGAAACGATTGTTGCCTTTCTCCAGGCTTTTGGTACCAGACCAAAATAATTATTTAAAAATAATTGTAAAAAGTTTTCATATTTCATCACCTGACACTTTAAAGTACTGTCAGCTGAAGCTCCTCAATCACAGATTCTCTGAAAATCTGTTATTTGCTTTCTGTCATCTAGCCATTTTTTTCTCTTTCAAGGCTGAGATCTCATCACATGCTAGTGTTGTTGATATAAACTACATTTACCCAATGATAGAAACAAGACTCTTTTTAGTGAAAACTAACACAAGTCCTAATATTAATTGTAACCTGAGACTAAATAAGAATAACATTTCAACCTTCTTAGCCTTACACACCGGTAAGTAAGTAAGTGCCTATTTCACTATGTAGTGTAAACTCCTTGCCTTATCTTTCCCTTATTATTTACCATGTGCTTATGGCACTGTTTCTCATGACTCGTCATTCTTTTACATTTTTTTTCTTTGATATAAAATTTTAGACAAGACTTTCCAGCACATCTCTTCCACTTAATAAAACAGGGCACCAACTACTTATTGCTTAATTGATTCCACATCACTTGGCACGCTTTTGGCTCATTACATCTTAGACTGAGTTAGGTGATATGAAAGCACAATTCAGTAATCTGAAAAGCCTGTACGGATTTGCCTCCTTTGGCCTTCTACAGTCTTCCAACACTATTACAGTAAGTTTTGCACTGTCAGTCTCCACTGTCAGTCTCCACTCTTGACTACCTCCATCTCACACTCTGTGGCCAACAATGCATATAGCTTCAGGCTATACCTATGCCAGTAAACTCAGTAGTGCCTAGGAACCATCCTCAGTGCTATCACATTGCCAGAAAATCTCCTGGCGTGTTCTTGATACTTTGCCATTAGCACTTTCCCCTGAGCACAGTTTGGGAGTTGCAGCTTTCCTGGGGCCATCCCTATGTATACAAACTGCCCGCATCCACAGTTTTGAAAAAATTAAAATATTTATGTTTACTTTACAACTGTTTAAAGTATGTTTACTTTATTGCCTTTGTATGTTTACTTGTATAGATACAGCCTCAGTTTCCTGCTGCAACAAATTTTCCAATATTATTCCAGATCCAGAGCCAAGTGCTATATATTATTCATATGGCCAGCAGATTCATGAGAAACAAAATGTTTTCTATCCTGTTGTATTTAGCAATGTAGAGATAGTCTTTTATTACATTTCTTCATGTTTGTTCTATTTCTCCGATTATTCTTTTAGCAGCAAAACGTAATTTTCTATTTCTTGACACTTTTCTTCTTTCATTTGGAGAACATGCAGTGTAGCCAAACTTATCACTTCTAACATTTCTACCTTTCCTTTAGAGATGATACAGCTTCTAGAAAGTTTTCCATATCATTTTTTTTGTTTCTATTCAAGTCTGTCTTCATGTTTTCCTTCTGTTGCTCTTCTTCTTTCCAATTCTGAGGACTATGGATACTGTCTTTTCATGCTTAGCCTACCTCGTTAGGTCCCACCTCAATATTCTCAAGCAGTTCTTATATTTTAATTAAAATAAAATCCATTAATTAGAATCACATATTCCAGATCTTTTCTGCACCCTCTTTATAACTAACATTTTTGCAACATTTTTGAAGGATTTCATCCCATTCATCCCATCTAGCTATAGAAGTTGAAAGGCACAAGAATCTGACCTGTTCATTAAAAGGATCAGTTAGAGTCAGTGGAGGAAAAGAAACACCTGCATTCTCCATTTGCATATAAAATGATGCACCAATTGGTCAAACCAATTGAGAAAATATTTTTGATCCACTCGCCATTGGTATCTTAAATGAATAACAGCTGTTTCCATAACAGAATTCGTGAAGTGACTTTCCACTAACATAGGACTGCAAACCACACATTGAGAAGCAGTGAAATAATTTAGGATTCTGATCCTACTCAATCTGCTCATACTATATATACACATGACTTTAATTTATTGTCATATAAGTAAGTGCCTTTTACAGAAGTATTGATCATAATTCATTTAGTCACCTTTACACAATTACATTAAATTTTAAGTCTGACTGTAACTGTTATTCTTGCATTGGTTCTCTGTTATGTTATACTTTAGACTTGTAAACATTCTATTTAAAACATATCTGTAAATGAGTACTTTTATTAGGTGTGCAAATTATAGAACAGTTCTGTTGTCCTGGAAGACTACATTGGAAAAGAGTACTTAATTTTCACTTTAGCAAATGCCAACTGTGAAAGCAGGCAATACAAGCAATTAGCCAAGGGGGCCATGACTTTTATTCCCAATCGTCTGTCAATGAATTTACCACCCACAGCCTCTGTGTGGGTTTATGAGCATGTGCAGGGCATTACGTGCATTTTTTCAGGCTTACTTAAATTTTGCTACTAGGATAGCAAGGAAATCAACTTTCATTGGTTTATCATTTTATTCTCTTGTCCTATCAAAAAAAAACTCATTACAATGTAGAATAGTAAGGAGCCATATGCTTCTGCCTTTTTAGTCAACGAAGACCTATTCACCTTACAGCCAGGTATAGCTTATTTTAGTAGGATCAAAAAATTTGCATATTCCAAAATTTTGGCAGATTTTCCAATGGCAAAGGACTTAACTCCTCAGCCTCTCTGATTCATAGTATACATTTGGTCTATTTGAAAATATATTACCTATAAATGCCTGTATTACACTGTACTATATGAGATACTCTTCAAAGAGAATAGGTATATCTTTTAGCAGATATATATCACTCCAGTATTTCAAGTCCTGCAATACTATAATAAGTGCTGGTATTTTTATAGGCACTGATTTAATTCTAGGCTAATTTTGGCACTAGTAATAACTAGATTAGTGGCAGAGAAATATCATAAGATATTGTTACTTTTGGTTGCCACATTACCAAGAGGCTACAAGAGAGATCAAGTCACTAGCAGCATATAGGCATAAATCTTGGTGTCATCAAAGAACATGTTATCCGAAGGAAAAAAAAAAAAAAAAAAGGTGAGTGATGATGGAAGAGGACAAAAGGAACATTTTCTAGCAGTTTTAAATCTCTCAAAGTTTTTCTAACTGAGATAAAATTTACTCTTCATCAGAGAAAAAAAAAAAAAAAAAAGAAAAACTCAGATGTAGACCTAAGTCAGAAGTCAAGACAGGATTCCTTGGCTAGAGACTAGTTTCAGAAAATGCTAAAAGAAGTCTCATGGCCCGTGTTATATAAGAGGTCAGTCCAAATAATCATAAAATTCTCTGAATCTACCGAAAAAGTACACTGTTGCTTTTGGCAGGATACAGTTCTAACTTCCCCAAAATATTTACTTTTCCACATTTTGGCTTTGCGGCCACAATTAAAGCTCTCTTTTTTGAGAGCTCAGGAAGGATACTGATACTTTCTTTTCCCTCCTCCACCTTATATCTTTGTGTCTACCATTACTTTAAAATAAAAGAGGAGCAGAGTGTGAGCACATATACTAGACTACTGATTGCTTCCCCTGTTTAATGATTAACTTCCTCCCTGCCTGCTGCTGGTGGTAAGCACCATTAGTTAAATCTTCCTTACTGAGAAATGCTGTCATATTCAACTCTTCCAGCATCATGGCTTATTTATTTTTTTTCTTAATACCAATAAACAGAGGAGGTACAGATTAGTAGCACACATTCTGTATTCCATTGCACACCATCCTTTTGCTTACATAAGATTCAGATTAAATGGAAAGAACTGTGATAGAACTGTCTAATGCAAAAAAACAAAACAGCAACAAACACAACTCTCCAGTTTATCCTGGAGCATTGCCTAAACATTTGAAACACAAATTCATATTACAAAATAATGCTTGTATCTCAGAAATCTTTAGAGAGCAGAAAAGTGACAATAAACAAGCTTGCTTCCTCCTTTTTTTCATTTTTTAAGATATCAGCATCTGAAAGTTTGCAATCAACTGAAGAGGGTTAGATGTGTAGCAAAGTAAGCAGTTCTGCACACCGTTTCTTGATATAAGAAAAAAGCCCCAAACAAAGCAAACTTATTTAAATGATTATAGAGACTGGATCACCCCAGGGAAATAAGAGGTATGTTTTCTTGCTGTCAATGAGTCAGAAACTTTTCATGAGGATCTGTTTTTTCTTTTTTGTTTAATAACCCTGCCACACATGTAAGTTGAGTGGTGTAAACTGCATCACCATAAAAGTATTTCATCTGTTCTAGTACTAATTTTGAGATGAATGCCTCCCTATGGGACACAACCCAATTACACATCAGTTTTACTTGTAATTCTTATGAACCGTTCTATATTGTACTTGAAGTTATTAAGTTTCTCTTTCAATAAACCTGTAAGCTAGAAATTTGTTTTTCTTCTTTGCCTAAGTACATAATTTAATTCCTTGTTATTTTTAACCTTGCACTTTCTTAATGCATAATGGGATCTGGAGCAAGCTAGACTCCGGCATGCACCAATGGATGCAACAATTCCATAAGGAGATAACATATTGGCAATCAGTGCAAAAACTGTTAGACCCTAAGTTGCTAGTATAGCTAAAGTATTAAGTTAATACTGCAGAGGCAAAGAAGTTTTCATGAAGACATTAAATATAACTACAGGCTGACATTTGGCTCACTATCCTAGCGCATGCTCTCTCTTAATACATTCTTTTGGGCCAAAAAATATGAAAGACAAAGGTGATCTTGAACACTGCCATCATGATGATGAATGTACCACTTCCTGAGCAGGGACACCTTTTTGCTAGTCTTCTAGTACATGAACAGTCTTTTGGAATCCACAAGACTGATAAAAAAATTAATTCAGACAGAATTAATAACTGAATAATAAATTCACAAATTTAGTCTGAATTTAGTTTTTTGTTTTGTTCTTTTTTGTTTGTTTGTTTGTTCTCTTGTTAGGGTGAAATTGTCATCTGACTCCAATCATCTAAAACTTAAAAGCCTAACCTAAAACAGTTATTTTTAAAATAGATGGTTGGCATTAAAGGACAGTTCCACATCTTACCCACAGATTACTACGTTTTTCTTATTGTCAAGAGAATATTAATACATCCTAGCTGGATGTGAAGAATATCATTTACTATATAAAAATGCACACAGGAGAAAAGAACAAGCAAAGATACCTTAGTTATCACTGGATTAAAACATTCAATCAGCTTGGCTGCAATGCAATTTGTCTCATTATCCTATGTCTCCGCCTTTCCCTTCTTTTCCTAGAGGTCAGGCTGTAGCCTCTAGCACAGTGCCTCACTGCTTTTATCTGGTGGTTGGCCAGTGACTTAATACTGTATGGTGGGCTGACGCAAACTGCCACAATATCCTCAGCTCAGTGAAATCCCAGGAGTAAGAAATTATCTCTATTTTCCCATTAAGCTGAGCTTGCAGTTTAATGGGCAAATAGCATTCATCTTATAACCATTTTAGAAAGCCTAATAAGTTGCTTACTATAAAAGAAATAGTTCTGAAGTTATGAACGTATCTGAACTGAAAGTACTTATCACAAACTGATCCTATTTTCTCTGTGAAACTGTGGTATTTCTTTTGGTGCTTCTCTCTATTATTTTCTCCTTATGGATTTCTCCTTGTAGGCCCTAGATTTCTATTTTTCTTGGATCATAAATCCATATGATTGCACAGATCATCTGGGTGCCTTGGCAAGTCTGATACTGCATAAATTGGGTTAGGCTGTTAGGAAATGTATGTGAATCCTACAGAAGTCTTTTAGGAAATAGCTCTGAACAGTTCCAATATCATAAGCTTACAGCCAGTTACTCAATTTAAGGTTACGTTTAAATGTTCTTTGGATTCACTTTTTGCTGATAGACTTTTTCATATGTTTTCATATTTCTTGTCAGCAGCTCACACTAAAATATGGCAACTCAGTCCCTGAAGCCAGATATCAGATTATTACTCTGAGTTTGAAAGTACAACACGACATTTTCCAAGATAACAGAGGAAGGGTCTTGCATTATTGGAAAAATCTCTCACAGTGTCCTACATTAAAAAGGAGTTTAGAAAGATATTGTTACTGTTGCAGGTCACCACTGATATGGTGAATGCACAGATATCTGTGCATAGACTTCTTTGATTAAATTCACAGACAGTTTTGCAATTTTACTACTTCTAAAAATGAATTGAGTTGTAAAATGAAAATAAGCAAAACTAAATCATGACTCTCATGCAGATCTGTATATATATCTGAAAAAAAATGTAGAAAACTTACTTATCTAAATGAGATAATGGTGAAACTATTTCATTTTTTCCCTGCTGTATTAAAGACTTGTCCATTGCTTTCAGTGAATAAGTGTGTCAATGAATATTCAGTACTTCTAAGAAGCAGTTCATTCCTCTATCAGAACAAGTTCCTTGTATGGGCAACATAAATGCATAACATTAATAGCACTTGATGACAATAAACTATTTGGGAGATACAGCATTTACAGGAGAAATATTCTGAAGTCTAAAACTAAACTGTTCATGAAAAACTCTAAAAAGGAAAGGGTTTATAAATTGTGCAATACTATCTTCCTAATTACGTGCTTTTTTATATTCCTTGAAGTGTTAACCACAGATCCATTTTTTTTAAGATAATCTGAATTGCTCTTTTTGCTCAAGAATTTCAGGTGAGAAACATATATATATACACACACACATATGTATATTAGAGAGAGACATAAGTCTCATATCACCAACAAAGCATCAGAACATAATGCTTTCTTTAAACCATAGACTTTTTTCTCATGGATATCTATACTGCACTTCATGCTAGAATCACACATGCTACTTATACGTATATCTTTTTTAATGTGACAAAGAGACTTTACATGAATAGCTAGCCTTCAAAAGGGAAGTATAAGACACCTGAGACTTTAATCAAAGCTAATGAATGTCTTAAGAGTGATTCTTAAACTACACTCATGTTTAAAGGTTACTGAGACTTGGACCACCATGCTGTGGTATAATGTTTCACAAATGTGGTGTAATCCTTCAGTGAAGGATTAGCACAGGAAAAACCTTGTAGACAGAACCACTAATTCCCTTCAGATGAATAGGCAGCTAAAATGACAAGCAAAACTAAAGACAAACAGGATGTAGTTTTGAAAAATATGTTTGAACCCTGAACACATTTAGAATGTATAGTACTGTAGGAGGAAAAAAAAATGAAAAAAAAAGAAACCAAGAAACATCAACCAAGTGATCCAAGTCAAAATGCTTGTTTGAGAGTTAGAAACACTTCAGATGCTAGACACACTATGTCTGTCCTCTGAACTACATAAGAAACCTGAGACACAGAAGACGTTCAGATCCCTTAAACATCAACTAACAAAAGTTTACACACCATGATTTTCAGTGCAAATCATCATTCATAGAGCACATTTACTATAAGATATAGGACTAACAGTCTGGAAAGTTCTCTTATAGAAAATCTTCTCAGAATGCCACTAGCTCTACACTGACATTTACTCAGTTTGCAGCACAGTCAATTAAAATAAAAACCAATGGTACATTTGTGTTTAAAGGGTATCTATGTCCTTCAAACAGCTTCAGAGATGTTCTTTTAGAAACAGCATCAGTTGTGTGTATATATATATATATATATATGTATAAAGCAAAAAGCAAAGCTGTACTTTCTTCTGCGGTTCAACACTGTCAAAGTATAACAGCTTCAAAAAGTAAAACTTAGGTTTAAAATGTTATTTCCTTTCAGAATTATTGAGTATTTTGTCAGTCCTTCATTGTTTGATATATCTACAAGATTAATGAACTGTCATGCCTTTTTTTCACATCAGCCATCACATCCATTGTATTTTTGATGTATTATTTAAACAGAGTACCTGAAAATGTGTGGGTTTTTTTCCTGATAAAATTCTTATTTACTTCTAGTAAAAAAAAAATCCATTTGGAAATCAAAATTATTTAATCTTTACTCCTAAATAAGAAAATAGGACACTATTTTATTGATAGTAAACTGCAGTGAAGCAACAAGTATAAGAAAATGACGAAACCATGGAACTGGATTATGCAAATTCCAAAATTAGAATGGTGTTGTATTGCAGAAATCCTGAAAAGCAACTGGACAGACAGATTAGAAGTTGAATGTTTTCAACTACAAGTTAAAGATTCATACCTGTTGTCCAAATAGCATGTTTATTATATTGCAATCTTTTGTTGCAATCAAGATAATTCACAGAACTGATAAAAAATGACAATAAATCTGAAGACACATTTTTAAAGAGCAAATCTGTAAGAACAGAAAATGCACTTGAAAAAAAATAAAAAAAAAAACAAGTTATTTGTTCTAGGTATTTGAGAACATTCGACTGGCAGAAAGCTCTAGGATTAGGCAAAGGTTTAACTGAAATCAAAAGGTATTTAACAGATAAAAAGCAGAGAGGCCTCTGATTGGACAATGGCAAGTTCTCAGGAATGTAGATTGTAGCTTGTCAACTAACCTGAATGTTTTTAATGTTCTTTATTTAAATACAGTTGTTCAAGAATATTAGAATTTTGGAAACAATTTACCATTACTGAAAAATCTTGTGACAACCTTAATCTATTTCATTTCACTGTGATATGACTGACAGCATTATAATACTCATGTATAAATCATGTATAAATTCAAAACCAAGTATTTTATAGTTCATCTTTTTAATCCTGATTCTGTTCCCTGATTTCCAGCAGGTACACAATTCAAGTAACACACTTTCAACAGCACTCATCTGCAAAGAGAATGTTGGGTTTTTTCCTTGTTCTCCAAGCATGTCAACCCAGCCTATTTTAGCTGTTCTCATAAAAGAGCTTGAGATCAGCTTTAGCAGGAATCAGAAGGCAGAGAAGCACTTGCATATGAAGCAGATGGAAGATTTACGCTCTTGTAAACCACACCTGATATCACTGTTAGAGGCAACATTTCAGAGAAGTCTTGGAATTTTTATCCTTTTTATGCATATTAAACTGAATGAAAAAAAAAATCATTTCATCTTACCCTGAACTTTGATATGAAAAGCAAAAGAACACTTTAATACTGCTATATTGAGCCTTTTCAAAAGGAATAGCTGATAAGAATTATTTTCTCTATTTTTTTTAACCTCATATTACAAACATTGATTATAATCTATTCTATGTTATGTGAGGCTACAGTACATAATTTCTGTGAGATTTCTGTCAATGGCTGCCTTAACATGCAGGATTTGTAACACATTTAATAATCAAAATAGTTATGTTTACATAGAGTCATAGAATCATGGTTGGAAAAGACCTTCAAGATCATCCAATCATTCGCCCATGACCACCATGTCTGCTAAGTCATAAGTGCCTCATCTACATGTTTCTTGAACACTACCTGGGACAGCGACTCCCCCACTTCCTTGGGCAGCCTCTTCCAATGCTTGACTACTTTGACTCTTTCCATGTAGAAATTTTTCCTAATATCTAACTTGACCCTCCCATAGCACAACTTGAGACCATTTCCTCTTATCCTATTGGTAGTTATTCTCAAGAATACGCTACAACCCACTACAACTCCCTACGACTTCCATGCAGGTAGCTGCAGAGAGCAATTAGATCTCTCCTGAGTCTCCTCTTCTGTAGACTAAATAACCCCAGCTCCCTCAGACGCTCCTCATAAGGTCTACGCTCTTCATAAGGTCTGTGCTCCAGTCCTTTCACCAGCTTAACTGCCCATCCTAGGACAGGCTCCAGCACTTCCACGCCTTTCTTGTAGTGAGGGACCCAAAACTGAACACAGAGATCATGAACATCACTGGAGGTCTTGTCTGGTATTAGACACATGTTTGTTGCAGATGAACTGTCATAGATCCCCAAAGATTATAATGAGGGCATAAATACTTAACTCACACATGAATATTTGCATGTAGACTACCTTACTATAGTAGCACACATCAGTTACCTATGCACAGGTGTCTGGGAAGCATAGGTAATTCTGATCCCTCTTTATCCATACAGGAAGGTGCATATACTTTCTGTAACTCTTGTGCCATATTTTGTTCCATGACTAACTCCGGGATCTTGCAAAAAGCATAAAACACTTAGTCAACACTTTAGTCAAAAGAATCACTCCCTTAGTGTCTTATTCGGATGTTACCACAGTAAATCTGTAGAAACCTATGTATACATATTCTGTAACTATCCAGAGGTACAGCAGAAAAAATGAGCAAAAAGGAACTCAGAAGTTAGCATGAAAGCTGCAGCATGGAAGAGGGCTCAGAGGTACTGCTTGAATTTGCATGGGGCTGCATGAGTCTTGCACAAGCACTGTTGTGACAGAGGTCCTTCCAACCTTAATCATTCTATAACCCTGTGCTACTGCAGAGAAACTGTTAGGACTTATATTCCTACAATATCTGACTCACTCAGTTATAACTGAATGACTGTATTAATTCCTAGTTAGAGCAGTGGTATTTTCCCATTATTATGATGCTCAGATCTCTAAATCCAAAAAAAAAAAAAAAACCAACTTTTATTTATTCTGGATTTATTATAAAGTGTCATTATTCTCAAGAAGTTCAAGATGCTCTTTACAAGAAGAAACATCAATAAATTGTATTTATTTCATTTACTACTCAAGGCAGTAAAAAGTCAGCCAACATAGAGGATGGTAGAATACTGTGCATATTACACACTTTATGATAATGAACATAAGATCAACAGTTGTGCTTTGTTGGCTGAGTTAGCAGAGACTACTGGATACAAATGCTATATGGCATCTAAGATAAACCTAGTCTAGGGTTTTTTTAATTTTTTTCCCTCTGTAAGATGCTGTGAGAGCACTATGATGTTTAAAAAAGAGAAATATGAAATTTTTTGATACAGTGGGGCTGTAATCCAACCCTCTTCAGATATGGGATGCAGTTCAATATCAGGATGAAGGCAACTAGCAATGCTTTAAGGACCGTGCCATTTTAAAATTATATTTTGTACTATGGTAGACATTGTTCATTGAGTTTTTTACCTTGGTATTTCCATAATTTAAATTAGAAGAAATAGCTGTTATGGTGTTGGCCCTTCTAACTGAAATGTACTTCCCTATTTGAAGCTTGCTTACCTTCATATTCACATTTACTGTAACCATGTCATCAGAATTGGATATTTGATCTGTGGAGCAAGTAATTATCAGGGCAGGAAGAGCAGTGAAGTAAGTGATATTGAGTATTTTATTATGAATAGCAACATAAGGTATTAGTGTTCAGAGCATGAGCATAGCTTAGGAGAATAAGAAATAGCTCTAAGTACAATTGCTCACATTTACAAGTTCACACTTCACTGTCTAGGCATATTCTTTAGTGCTTGCCCTAGATATGATATTTCCACACAAATTACATCCAGAAAACTCATCACTTTAACATTTATATTAAGAAGAAAAAAAAAATCAGAATATATATGAGGTATTGGTTCAATTTTAGTGTATTTTCTTTAATGACAAAAGGGCCGAGAATATATTATGTTGTTAACTGTTTACATTCAGTACATCTTTACTGAACTTTGTGGCCATTCATAGCCCTTCTTTTATTAAAACAAAAGCCTTTTAAGACCTGACAGCTTTTTCCAAATTGCTAAAAGTGATGATCATTGCAGTTCTTTCTTTAATGTTCTCTCTTTCATTAGTACCTGTGAAAGAGTCCTTACTTTCTGAATAGATTTGGGGTTTGGTTGGAACATACTGCTGAAGCATACAGCCCTATTCATAACTACAATCACCCTGTTTCCTGCAGATTTAGAAAAACCTTCTGTGGTTTGTTAATTTAAATGGTATGATTCAGTTTCCCAAATCTTTAGGGGATGCACAGATGTACAGAGAAAATGCCATGTCCCTGTGGCAGCTGCTGCAGGAAATGAGATCAATGATAGACACGATGAAATTCAGTTATCTACACATAGGCATCTCTAGCCATCTGAGATAGCCTATACCATTTTGTTGCCTTCTCGTTCTCTTTCCTTTAGGTTGTATGTTATACCACCCTTGTGCAGGTGTTTCAGGGATTCTGATGATATTAAACATCTGTGTTTAGGCACACAAATTTTACCTAGTGTGCATCAGAAAAATATTAAAGTCAAGAAATCCATTCTGCAACAAAGACATAGGGTCTACAGGGTATCAGTGGTCAAGCAAGAGATTCACTAAATCCTGTGCCTCTGTATCAAATGAGCAAGCCAGAGGTGTTGTGTCACTGAAGCAAAAGGTTCCTTTATAGTTTGGTCCTTTATAGAATCAAACAGAAAAAGTGTTCTTGTGCAAGAGAACAATGTGGACTGGAAACCCAGTGTCTGCTACCTCTTCTAGTGACTTTGTATTTGTGCACAGTGGGGCTGCATCTGGGTAGCCATGGGGAGCCTGGGGGCAGTGACCCCCAGCGCTGGTGGAGCCCGCAGGGACTGACCACTGGAGCCCAATCCATGTGGATCTGCAATGGGTCAAACACAGATGTATAATTTGATAAATACAACACCAGAGCAGTGTCCACTCCAGATCCATGGATTCTTCATAAAGAAAATGATTATTTAGACACACACACACACACCGAAAAAAAAAAAAAAAAAAAAAAAAAAGAGAGAGAGAAGGCTTTTGGCACATGAAGAAGGCATGAAGAAGGCAGACCTAAGAGGAGGCAGATAAGGGAATACAAGTTAGCAAAAAGCTAAACCTTTCCTCATTTCAGATTGCTTTCCCATAACCTCACTCAGGGAATGAACCCCATTAGTGATGGATTTGAAGGATTCCCTAAATCCATTTACTAGGTAATGAGATTTCTACACATATGCTGGACTTGCAGCTCTGCCTTACCCAATTTGCAAGCAATGCCCCAAATGGCACAGTGAATATCAATGGCACAATGAAACTAATGTAGCTGGTTACATGCATAAGAAAAACGCTTTTATTTTTTTCCCCTACAAACAGCATTTAAGTCCCCCATCTACTGCTCAGACTTTTAATGATTAATTAGTACAATCAGATTACTTGTAATGCGTTCTTGAGAGTGGCATGAAGTGTAATCCCCAAACATTTTAAATTTATACTATATCATTTGAAGAACAATAAGAAAACTTAAAAAATTGTAACTGCCCTGGTAGTCCATTATATGATTACATTTTTCAGTTTTGCTAAACTTATCTCACATAAAGGTATGCTGAATTTGGACTCACAACCACATGCAAGAAAGTAATGTTTTCCGTAACTTTGATTTTTTGCTTTAAAAATAACACTTTCCTTTTTAATTATTAAAATATTGCAGAAATATTACAGAAAAACTGAAAATTCAAAACCGCTACTAATCTTTGGAGAGAATGCTGTAACCCCTTTCTAAATGCTTTTTCTTTTATGTAAGTAATATATTGAAATATATGAAGCTAAATAACTAATACTAAATGAGATATGAATTTGACACTTAGCTGAGGAAGGCATCAGCCTTCTGATGCTGAAAAGCTGCCAGGAACAAAAGAAGCCCTATGTTTATTAATCATACTTCTGACAACTGAAGAATGGAAATGCTTCTTAAAAATATCAAAGTTATTTTAGGTAACACTAATCACGCATGATCTGGTAAATTAGACATTCGCTGAAAACCAGCAATCCTGCCCCACATCCTCCTAACACTGCTCTGCTGGAAACAAATAAGAGGACCAATGTGGACTGCACTGAGTGCACAGGGTACCAGCAGATCAATAGGACTCTTGCCTACCATTAGGATTTTTATAGAATTTCACAAATGACTGAAACACTAACAACAAATGTTGTCTTCCTCCAAAAACCACAAGAGACTGCCTGCAAATTAGGCCCTTTTAAGAGAAAGGAAAAGAAAATAGAAATGATAAGGTTAGGAGGCAGATGCTTCAGGAACAGAATGTTTGATTGAAGAAATGTATAAACTGAAACAAACTCATTTAGCTGGTGCCCTTGCTGATTAGAGAGACGAGCCTTCTTAGGAAAGGCAAAGCAACACTGACCAAGCAGCAGAAACAAACTTCTTTTTCCCTGACAGCAAAGAGCAGAATCATTTAGAGTCTTGAAAACTACTGCCAGATTAATGGATGATAGCATGTTTTTAATTGAAATCTTACCTATTTCTTTCAGTATACATAATGTATATATATATGCATACAATGGAAGTAGATATGAATATACTAGACCAGTCAACTGTGTCCACACTTAAAAATATGAATTAGCCAGAGAACAAGTCCAATTACTGAAATTCATACTATGAATTTATTAAAACAGCTTTGGTCCTCCTCTATAGTGCTCAGCATTCCTGAGAGCCAGCAAAGCTGGTGCAGTCCTGAGGTTTGTTCCCCTACATTTCCATAGACCCAGTCTGTTAGCACAGACTAAACACTTTCCATTCCATTTGGTTTCAGAGCCAAATACCAATCCTTCTTCATCTTGTTAATATGCACATAGGATTCCTTCTTCCAAAGCCACAGGACACCAAATTTGTTTGTAGCCTATTTCAAATATGATGCTTAATCTTTTGCAAAGAGTTGTCTCTGTCAGCACATCAATAAGATGTGTTTTACCTTACTAACCAGTTAGCAAAATCTGGCGAACAACTTATTCTATCAAGGAGAAACTCAAGGGCTATAATTTTACCTCATTTTATATGTTGCATTATTATACACAATATTTGTATTACTGATAAAATATTCCGTGACTTGCAATAATAAATAAATAGTTGCAGATGCTAAAGTCTGTCTCAAAAATATTAATAATAATAATTGACACCTGAATGATATAAAGAGCAGTATTAGATGGTGAATTCTCAGCTTAGATAAATGCTCAAAAGTACTGATGTGTAATAAGATAGCATCATCCAAAGTATTTGTGCCTCCTCAGCCACAATTTCCAGTTCTATATAATATGTCTTTCTATAATATATCACTGCAGCTCTGTATAATACGTAAATTGTGAACAAAATGTATATTCAGTGAGAATTCAGTGTATATTCAATGTGATTCTGAACTGCTCAAGTTGAAGTTACAGTTTATCAACTGTGCCTGAAGCTAAACTGTAGGTATAACATTAGATATCAGATTATTCTCCATCTCACTACATTTAGATTATCTCAAAATTTTTTCTCATTTTTTTTCCATGATTCCACTGCTCAGTGGAAAATGTCCAGCACACTACACTCCCCTGCATCCTATGTATATACTGATTTTATCAAGGTGGCCAGATACACTGAAACTAAATGGGGCTGCGACATGACCCAGGAGATTGCCAACATGAATGATTTATGCCCTCAAGCACACTGTGGCATAGCTCAGAAACTAGGGATATCACTGCCTTTGATTAGACCAAAGATTTGATTAGACCAAAGATTAGACCAATCTCTTGGAAGATTTTTTTTTTTTTTTGCAAGGCTACAGATACTACAGTAACATTTGGAGTCTTCTGATTCTTTCCAGATCAGAAAGCAGGAAAGCAGAAGTGTTTTAAATAGCTGCTGGAAAAAGTGTTATCAACTATTTGCTTGAGATTTGATCGCCAAGCACTCTTTATTTTGACCAAATCAGCTCTTCCACACATTTGTGGAGTCCAACAATCTATTGTGCTTTATATGTCATTCTACACAATTTAATAAAAATGAGTAACAGGAAGAGTAATAAAATTATTATATAATTTAATTAGGGGCAGGGTTGACTACATTAGCATTAATTTTCCTTTTATTTGATTTAGCTGCAGTTTACAAGAATGAGGTAAATATCTCTAGAGTTTGAGATGCACATATATTAAGAAAAAACTACAGTTGTACTCAGATTTAACTTGGTGTATGCTTAAAAACAGTGTTCCCTTCTCCTGGAATATTCCTTTTATTTTCTTGGCATAACGAGACACAGAAATTGTGTCAGTTAGAATTTCATAATATATGATAACTCATGGTAATGCCTGCACAGTCACAGGAAGTTAAATACCATATAAAAGGTGAAATTTTACAGAAACAAAACAACTATGTTTTCACGAGACCACAAAGACTATTAAAAGTTTGTAATGCACTGCCTGTATTTTGGAAGTCTTTGAATGTTCATACACAGGTAGCCTTAGCTGAGATACTCAGCATAGCACCTTGCCAAACTCTAAAACAGTCATGATAGCATGCAGTTCCCAATATCCATTTTATCGTTAAGTAAACAGAAGTCATTTCAGAAGACTTTTGTAATGATTCACTACTTTTAAATATTCATTCCTATTATCTTTTAGCAATATCAATATCTTCTGTAGCTTCTGAAACAGGCATAATACTATTTATGTGAAAAACTTCGCTTTGATTTTTTTCTGATAAAAAGTCCTCCTCTAGTTTCCCTGTATAAAATTTTATTTATTTATTTATTTATTTTTAATTCTGCATGATTTTTATAGTGTTCCAAAGAAAGTCTTTCCAGTTTTCTCCAGATCAAGTTAATTTGGCTGGGGAGCAAAGGGCATAATTTTTATCGAACATACTGTGGTAGTACATAAAACATCTAATCAAATGTTATGAACTTTAACAAAGAATCTATACTATACATTTCCACTTAGCAGACATACATTATTTTGACTTTAAATGGCTCCTTTCTTTTTCTGCCCTTCTTTTTCTTTTTCTTTTTCCGCTCTTCTTTTTCTTTTTTTCTTTTTCTTCTCCTTTTTCTTTTTCCTTTCCTTTTTCTTTTCCTTTTTCTTCTTCTTCTTTTCTTTTTCTGTAGTCATTATTACACAAGGATCTAATAGCAGCCCTTTCCCTTTGTATCCCTCCATTTCTATCTAGTGCATATAGTGGGCATTAACCTTTTAGCTGAAGCTTATCTCTGATAAGTATAAGTTAAAACCCGAAGTTTGACCTTCTCTAAACTTCAGAGGTACTGAAAAGAGTAGACCGAATTTCAATACAATTTATAGGAAAAAAGAATGTTCTTCCTTTCAGAGGCAAGAGAAAGACAAGCTGGAGGACTGAATTAGATGAACACCAAATAATAGAGGATATACTATTTTCTCCTACAGTTAAAGTTCAGCTATAAGTTGTTTAAAAAAAACACAAAGTTTTTTATAAGTTATCCTGAAATCACATTGTTTGTGTCAATAAGGCAAACCAACAGTCAGCTGGGGAGAGCTCTGTATGAGTATCTATCTGGTAAGATGCACAAGCAATGCTCCCTGTAGTAAAAGAGACCCCTCTTTTTTTTTTTTTTTTTCTCTCCAGTAGGTTTTTATATAAATATGTGTGTGTGTGTATGTGTTATATATGTTTCATATATATTATCTATCTATATACATGGGAGTGGGATGGTATAGATAGATTATTAGATATATTTAGATATAGATTTAGGTTTAAATTTAGATATAGATATTTATATACACACACAAACCTATCTTCAAGTGTGGATTGTGTGTGTGTGTGGGTGTGGAGGAGTGGGGGAGTGTGATACAAGCAAAATATCTTAGCAATTATGCCCAAGTACTTTGTTTGCTGAATGCATTTAGCACGTTTTATCTGATATATGCAGCTTTACAGATGAAATCAAAGTGTTATCCTAATCATACTAGCAAATGACAAATGTACTCTCCCTTTTTGTGTAATTAATTCTTTTTTAGGTGTTCATGGTACACATGAAAGAGAAATCAAACAGTGTTTTTCACAGGATTTCTCTATGTATAATCCTAATGTATAATAGAACTCAAAAGTCTAAGAAGCTGCATAAAACACATTCACATCATATCTTTTTTTTTAATCTCTCCTCACGTACTGAATATTTCCATAACATTTTTTTTCTCTGCCTCTTTTTCCTCTTTCCAAATGATGCCATCTCTTACTATCTTTATCTTGTATGCTATATATTATGCAGGTTGTTTCTATAGTAATATTTTCAAAACAAATATCCACCTTAAATGTTCCATTAAGATACCTCAACTTTTCTTTAATCATCTACTAGATTAAATGTAGTATTAGATTTATCACAATATAAAAATATTATTTAATGGAATTAAATGTCCTAACAGCCTCACTAAAAAGAAAAAAATAAAATAAAATAAAAAAAGGATTTAATTATAATTTAATCATGTCTGTTTCTTTTGTCTCTCTCTCTATCTTTCCCGCTATCTCTCTATTTATTTATAATAGAGGAAATCAAGTTACAAATATTACATCGATATAGGTGACTTAAAGTGTTATTGCCAAACCAAATACGCTCATGGTCCTTTAAAGATTTGGATCAAGAAGAAAAATCATTGTGATAGCATTTCATACATCATATTTCATACATCATTGTAAGGGATTCTAATTTTAACAGATAAAACAGATTCAAAACATTTTTTTCTTCCACAAATCTAGAAATTCTTCATATATAAATAAATATATGAATAGTAAATAAATAAACATTGATCAAGTCTCTGAAGGTTATTTATTCTCCAGAGCAAAGAATTTTACATTTTTTGTCTCCAGAAATATTCTTCAAATTGAACTTTTTTTTTTTTTCCAAAATGCTACCCTTAAAAGAGGATTGGATTCTTCTGTTAGAAAGTAGATTTTTTTAAACATGCACAATATGGCATATAAAAAAGCTCTAAAAACTCATGTGTTTCCAACTTCAAGACTATCCTTTGAACGTTTCTGTCAGGTAGAATGGATTGGATCACATAAAAATGTAGGTTGAGGCAGGGTGCAAGAGTTATGCCAAGGAGAGAGCAGTTTTAGCTACTGATTTTGCAGTAATTTATAGTGCTTCCTGCTTGGGCCTGTAGGCAGCTTCGTAAGAGATGAAGCATTTAAAATAAGAAGTCAAAAGACAAAACCGAGGCTACCAGATGTAATTCCCAGAACTCTTAAACACCAAATAATCAGCTTAGGAATCTTTAAAAAACAGTGCCAATGTCCATAAGTTATGATGAATGGCAAGACATAGGCTTCCATATACATTTCTAGTGAGCCCGGAGTTGTAGCATGAATTGAAATGAAGTTCTAAACACTTGCATGATGTTCTCCATACCTCCATATTCTCCAGTCTTATCGTGCGCCATGTCTCTATAGTCTTCAACAATGTAGAGAAGTGGTGACAGGAGATACAGTAATTGCTTTAGGAGGCAACACATTAAATCCAATTTCTATACATTTGCAGAAGCCAAATGTTTCCGATATGTTATTTTCCTAAAAAAAAATCTGTATTTTCAAACTAATGCTGTTCAGTGTTCTTGCAGAAGATTATATAATAAATTCAGATCTATGTTACTTTTGTTATTTAAAGAATAAAGAAAATTATAATAAGCTTTGAATATTTTATTGAGTTTGAATATACATTTTCTAACTGAGAAATTTAGGAAATTTAAATAAGTACACAATGCTTCATTGCAAGCTCTTGGTTAACTGAAACTCATTAAAAACTTCCCTAGCACTGATCATTTTGCATTAGGGAGTGATTACACAAGCAGATCACAGGGCAGACTGAGGGTGGGGAAACAGATGGTGGGTGGAGAGTAGGAGATGAGCAGCTGCCTTTGAAACACATGAGAGCACCTTAGCTGACACCACTGTTGGTACTTTTATTAAAAAAAGAAAAAAGAAAAAAATGAATTGTATTCTTAACAGTGTAGGAAGGAAACAAGGACAGAAGGCAGTGAGGGAGGTCACATTCAAGTATATATTTAAACAGTTGATCTAAGACAATGTGGAGTAGAAATTAGAACATACTTAAAATGCACCAAAGGAAAGAGGTAGCTTGCAAAACACTGCTGAGCATTAAACTCTGTTATTATTTGGTATAACACTCAGATTCTTGGTGACTAACTGAAATCAAGAGAGAAGAGGTGCAATTGTCATCTGCACTTTCCTTAATCTTTATCAAATGCCCATCAACAACATGACATTGAGATATTGGATCAGGAAAGGGAGGAGAGAAAAGTGGGGATGGTCAATGCGTACTCAAGATACCAGTGACCATGTCACTGTAAGATATATCCTTTTCTCTCTCTTTTCAACATGGCCAAGATGATGTTTCCAAGCTAATCTGTCTCTTTGTCAACATTTGAATTTTTGAACATATTTCTCACTCATTTTTTTTTCACCAGTGCAAACACAGATCAGTATGACTGACTTGTTTTAAGGTAGAAATTAAAATGTAAACCTCCAAAATATCAACAAAACTGACTTTTTTTTTTCTGTTTCTCCAGATAGAAGGTAAAAAGTTAATGGCCTCAGGACAATTCACTGTTCATAAAGGCTCACAGATTCTCCTGTTACACATTACATTCATATAGTATTACACTGTGTCTATTGACACTAGGCCTTTGGGATTTTCATAGATCTCAGAATATGATTTGTAAAATTATTCACAATTTAGCCAGTGCAGACCAACATGCTACTGCTCTAATATTCAAAGGTAAGCCAAAAACACAAGTCTTTTCTTACATTGGCTAGTAAGAGTGTCACATTACAAGCCTAAACCAAGCAAAAGGGAACGGTAATTAAAAGGGCAGGATGTGTTCCAGTTGTTCTAATCAAAGAGAGCTTAATCCCCTCATAAGCTGACTGGCTTTGTTGGAGGAAATTCTGAACAACCTTGTTACTTTTGATAACTGTAAGCCACTGACTCATGGCCCCTTGACAGCTAGCTGAGCATGTAATAACATTTCTCTGTATTTGGGGACTGGCTTAGCTGGCTTTATAATAGATTATTGTGGATGTTAAAGTGAAATGTTAGTCTTTCTTTAAAACTCTGTATTCCCTGGTAATTAAGGTTATAAAAAGGGCATTGAACACAATGCAGCTTCAAGGTCGCCAAACATGGATACGAAAGTCTTCAGTTTGTGTAAATAAGGTATTAGCCATAGGTTTAGTCTGCAGTGCTAATAAGTAAAAGATGGTTCCCCTATTACCAGTAAATGACAATTTCACTGAAAGCTACTTTTAACAGCAAACAAGAGCCTTCCATTTCAATTAAAGGATCCAGGAAATTGTAAGCACTTAAAAAAAAAAAAAAAAGGGACAGAAAAAAAGGAGAAATACGTGGAAAGGAAACAACAACAACAAAAAGCAAAACAAAACCTCTCTGATAAGTGGAATGTTACCAGATAAAGACCAAAATCAAGTCACACTGCACAAATACATCTGCAAAAGTGGTGTAACAAAAACCTTAGAGGAACTAAGCCTTCAGCAAATCTAGCAAATCTAGAGGGAATGTGAAAACTAGGACTTCATTTTAACTTTCAGGACAGTTATACGTAGTTCATAGATGTAAAGTCTTTTGTAAAAACACGCAAAAAAAAAAAAAAAAAAAAAGGCCAGGAGTGAGGACAAAAAAAAAAGAAACTGTGGCACTTTGATGAGAAGTGAGTGGTAGGTAAAGAAGGTGAAATGATGTCTGATGACAGCTATTAGGAGTGACCAATATAAATATCTTTTAAGATAACTCTACGTGAATGCATTCATGAGAATACTGTAGCTACATTTGTAGCAGATCCAGAAGAAGTTTCCTTACTCCTTTGTGCCCAGATGAAGAGATCAGAGCTCATTGCTACCTCTCTGTTCTGCTAATTCAATTGGCTGTTTGACAGTGCTCTAGAAAAGACATATGAAATGACTTAAAAGAGAACAACTGTGAACATCCATACACCAATACATCATAGGAGCACAATATGAAAGGTGATGTGCATTAGCTAAAACAAGCTTAGGCCAAGCTTGCTATAAGAAAACCTTTTCATGACAAAGAAGACAGTCAAGCAGTAGTTTTGGAGAAGTCTTGCAGATTTCCAACCACCTGAGACATGCCTAGGTAAAGTCCAGAGCAACCTGGCTGATCCCATAGCTAATCATGACTGAACAGGAAGTTGAACTGGAGACTTCTTGAGGTCCTTCCCAACTTGAATTATCTTATGATCCTATGTAATAAGACTAAGCTAGAAAGAACAAATGCTTTAATCCACACTCACTGGTGAAAAGAGGGGTTCAGTTTCCAGTTAATTCTGCAGTGATCTTTTAAAATTTACTCAAAGTGAAACTGCTTCAACAAGAACATGAGCAAATTTGAACTTTTCACCACTGCTATGAGTACTGCTTAAGCTGTGATTCCTGGAGAGAATGCAAGCTTAGAAGCAAAAGTTAGCATTGTGATTTGGAGACAGCAAAATTTAAGCACTAGCTGCTGACTACTAACCTGGGAAACACTGAGAGAACAGCTAATTTTTGAGAACCTTTAGACCTGAAATCTTCAAACTATTACTCACCTAATTTGTAGTTACACCATGTCACTGTGGAAGAGAGCATTCAAATATTCTATATTACAACTGAAGCACTGAAGACCTGGGTTGCTCTGGAAACTATGAGCTAATTTCTGTATCACAATATTTTCATATAATGATGTCAATCAAATGTATTACTCTCTAAACTTCAACTTGTCTTTCTCTGACCAGGTCCTATATTCCAACATGTCATAGTAATAAATCAGAGTAGAAACACAGAAAAGAAGGAAAGTATTTGGCTTTGTTTTTCTCCCCACCCACCTCCCCTCCAGTTCCCCTTGGACAACTTCTAAACTTCTAAAACTTCTAAAAAAACTAAAAACTTCTAAAAAACTTCTAAAAACTTCAGATGTTTTTGTTTGACAATTTTTAGATACAATTTCTGGATTACTCAGTAGCTTGTCACATCAGTATATATCATATCTAGCTTAGTCTGCTCCTAAGTATGAACTTTTAGACAGATTAACTCATGCAAAGTTCCAAGGAAGCACAGTTTCTGTTTCCCTTTAAGAAGGGAGGGAAAATGAAGTATGGAAAAGATCAGCCATCATCAGTATATAAGTCTTCATGCTGTAGTTATAGGAGTACCATATCAGAAACCTACTTAAATCTTATCTATTGGGCAAATGAAGACACAAATTACACATCTTGCAGATAATTATAGTTATACTTGCAGCTCTAATATTTAATTACCTTTTCCACAAAGAAGATAGAAATAGTTATGAATGCAATTTTAAAACATAGTCCCACAGAATCATGTGATCATATTATCATGAAAGTATTTACATACGATATTATAGTACATAATATACTTATAAATAGTAGTAAAGCGTAATCATATTCTCCAAGCAGAAAGAGTGATCACTCCTGAATGTGTACACAAGACTTGATCATGACCATAATTACTTCAACCAAAGAATTTAATTTTGAATTATGAAAACAAAATACTGCTGTTCTTAAAAGAATAGACACGCTTGTTCTGAGGAAAAGAGCTCGGGGAACCTGAAATGGATTAAATTAAGTATATAAAAAGCAAATAAATCTTTCCAAAGCACAGTAAAGGGACGAGGTACAGCTGCATGTTGTGAAGAGTTCAGTCTTGCTGGAAGGCATGTTTTTGAATTGCTTATTAGACTAAGTCCAAGTCTCTTAATTTCAGTATCCTGTCTGGGGCTAGAAGCTAAGGTAGCAAGCTGTTCTGTTCAGGTCAAAAGAAAACTTTGGGGGAGGAATAACAGCAAAAGTTTGAAACACCTGAATTTAGGTGTCTATATATATGCTATCAAGACTCCTTTTACAGTCAACTAAGGTCTACACCATGATTTTAGAGGTCTAAACACAGGCTTTGTGTGCCTTCTGTGATTCCCTGGGGCATTCAAGTCATCTGCAGGTATGCCACAAAAGCAAATGGAGATCCCTATCCTTCTGTAGTGGCAGCTGGAAACCAGGTGGGATGCCTCCAAGCATCTCATTTGGCATAAGATAACCTATTTTCAGACACATGAATAAACCATAAACATCAAAATAGAAAATAAAGAATAGGCTAGTTATTTAAAGATTTGGGAGCCTCCAACCCAGATGTGGTCCTAAATTCCAATATCTGGATTAGCTCAGAAGGACCCACTTAGTTAAGGACAGCAACATGTTAATGTAGTTAATATAGACACCTCAGTGTTTTGTTAGTCCTGTTTAAAAAATGGATGTCCCTTTTTTGGTTTAGCCTGACGCAAATTCTACATGCCACAACATATTATTTCAAAGAAATGGTCTGGGTTTATAAAGTGCAAGATAAAGAAATGAAAATGAAGAAATTAATAATATTTTGGTATACAGACCTAAGTGATATATCCCATCTACTGCTTGCCCTGCATTCAGCTCGAGAAGGCTCTCCCAATTAAACAGGCTCAGCTAAAGAAGGGTTCACTTCCTCTTTTTTTTTTTTTTTTCCCTGAATTGTTACACTTAACTCAAAGTTCTGCAATCAGGTCAGGGAAAACACATTGCCTTCTTCCCACTTTTTATCATCATAAATACTCTAACAAAATACTGAGCATGTAGATACTTAAATAGTAGCCTGTTTTAAAAAATGTTGAAAGTTGTCTGTTGAAAATTTATTGTACATAGACATTGTACATAGACAGGCCAGCATATAGTAAAATAGTTCTTTACATGCATGATATTTCAAGATAATTTTCCTTTGCTTAAAATAGTAGCAGTACTTTTGAGGGAAGAACATGTGGACAGCACACACCCCCCTTTTTTTCTTCTACTTCAGCTAAAACTACTGTACTTCCCCAATTATTCTTCAACTGTACTGCTGTATGCTCTAATTATAATTGTTCAGCTCTAAACTCTGTCTGTGTAGACTACAATTCCCATTTTACACTGAAATAAAAAATTCCCAGTCTAAATTATTCACAGCAGGATATCAATGCACCAGACTTGTAGCAGTTCACAAAAAAAAAAAAAAAAAAAAAAGTTGGATAAGATCCCAAAGCAGAGGAGGCAGATAGGTAGTGCTTCTATGATATCAAGCACTGGGCCCTCAACTGCTGCAAAATGACATCTCATAAGTGACTTTATTGGAGAAAAATCAAATTACAGTAAGGAAATTTTGGCTACAATTCTGTGCAAATTGTTGTCACAGGCTTTTATTTGTTTTTATAGCTGTTTTTTATATTCCACTAGGAATATAAGCATTAAATTAAATTTACTAATAAAACCAACATTTGACAAGATAATAGATTATTCACTCTAAGGAATTAATGAAGAATTAAATGATTCACTTCTTATATAATAATCGTCTACAAAATCTCCATAACTTATATTTATGACCCAGGTATTCTTTAGTCAGTTAATAATGATTTTTTCCCCATGGGAAATTCATCAAGACAATCAGGGAAATACTAATGAAAAGTTTCAGCAGATTTTCCTAAAGGCTAGTATAGGATAATTATTAATTATTTCTACCACTTTAGCTTGTGCTAGTCTGCAGGAAGAAGATCAGAAAAATCAGAAAAAGAGTCTAGGAAGAAAAGAAAAAGAGAAAGATATTTTGGAGAGTTTTACTTAGCCATTCTCTCAGAATCTTATGAAAGGCCTTGACCTGTATCATTCCCTTTCCTCTCCTTCTCGCTCCCTTTCCTAGACTGAAGCCAAATGCCCATCTTACGGCCCAATCACAATAACTGAAGTTCATGATCTCATTATTCTCCTCAGATTGATGCTTGTACTTTTTCTCCAGAGTTATGATTGCAATTTCTTGGACTTTCACTAAAAAGCATAGAAATATAAAACACTTGGAATCTTTTTACAATGAGATTTTACAGAAGACTCCAACATAATTTTTCCCCTCCTTTAACTATATAATTGAAGAATGTCTCACAACAATTTTGTTCTGCATCAGGATGTGATACAGATGAAAATATAAGAGTATACAAACTTACTGTATTGGTAGACTAGTATAATAGACTCATATTTTACACCTTCCAGAAGAAGCTGTAATGGTATTCTCAGTTCCCAAGAGAACAAGCATCAAGGACACGTATGAAAAGACTGCTCTATTTCCATTGCGTATTAAGCTTAAATTCTGGGCTTTGACACAGCAACCTGCTGATTATCCACCATTATGTTAGTCATGAAAATCTGTTAGATCATCTGAGCTAATTAACCAAACTTAATGTAATTATATAAATATAAATATATATATATGGGTAAATATTTATACACAAATCAAATTGTATTATTCTTTAAAAGACAATAAGCAATCATCCAATTCTGACTGATCCCTGAGAAAATAATAAGCAAATAACTTGTCATAGATTATTGCTCTTAACTGAACAACAGGAAGCTTCTGGCTTGAGCTCAGCAGCAAAAATCTCTCTTTCCTCTCTCTGTTTTTGGGGAAACAGCCTGAGTCTCTCTGTAGTAGTCGTCATAAACACTGTGTCCTTCACAGCTGTCTATGAAGTCCGGCTGTAGGGAAGAATCTCTTTCCTTCCATTCCTGAGGAGTACCTTCTGTTTTTCAGGAATAGAGGAAAAGATGAGTTCTCCAGTGACAGAGCTCCACATTCATCTGAGATATAAAAACTAGTTCTAGCTTTTCAAGAAAACACCTAGAATACTGTGTACAGTCTAGGTGATAGATGGTATGCGCAGCATATCTTCTTAATAAAAAGAAGAAATCTCCATATCTATACATCTTTGTTTTAAATTTTCACTTGATGCCTTTTCTGAAAAACGTCTGCACTAAAGCTTGTACTTACTTTACTCATACATTACTTCAGCACCAATGAGACTGACTTTTCTATAGCATCAGCAACAGAACAATTTCATATATATGTATATATTTTTACCCATAGGTTGACATTTCTCTGTTATTCTTACACATTTCTACCATAAAGCCTTCTCTTTCCTTCTCACTTTCTCTGTGCTTTTCTTCTCCTCACCTATATCTTCCTGTTTCTCCTGCTTAAATTCTTTTAAATGCTAACCAAGATTTTCCAAAAAAAAGTTAGCATTCTTTCATCTCCTTCTGTCTTTTAACTATGTGGAGTACCAGGATGGTAACAGGTTCAAACAAAAATGTTTCCTCTTCACTCTCAAAACTCTATTTTGTTCCTCAGCTACTATGGCAAATTATTGACAGTTACTCTTGTGGTGCAATAATAGAGCCCTCCTAGAGTAACTCCATTTTGTATGACAATCTCATCCAATAGGTGCATGCTAAATGCAACATTTTCAAAATACTTCACAGATTGAGCCCTTTAGGGAGCAAAGACATTCCTCCAGTTAATTTCTGGAAACCAACCGGGTTGAGGCATATGGCTGCTCAGAATGGGGCAGATTTTGGCATGTGAAGAGGTGTGAAGAGGTACAAGAGGAACTTGCATTTGTGGAATTTAGCCATGTCCTGAGATCTAGGTAGCAGATGAACACATGTACTCTGGGGAAAGAGAGGAAAATAATTTTTTAGCCTTTCTAAATTAGAAGTCTAAAGCTTAAGCTTTCTTAAAATCCTTAAGAAAATGAACAAAATAATAACAATAATAGTAATAGTATATTCAAAGAAAAAAGAAGGAAAAAAGATTTGGGTTGTGTGACTTTTCTTTTTAATAGTATTGCCAATCTGGCTAGACCAGAAAATGTGAGGAATATCATATTGTTAAAGTGAGAGCTTCCTTTCATGATTTACAAAAGGGTGTTTCAAGCAAAATGTCCTTGTAAACACAGCTCTAGCATAAAAAAAAAGAAAAAAGAAAAAAAAGGTGGAGAGGCAGAGAGGAAAAAAAGCTTTCTGATACATCTTATTACTAATACAGCCTGCATAGCTCTCATTATAGCATAGGCAGTGGGAAGACTTACTTCCTTATAAGGTACTATGTATGAAAGTGTAGTTATTAACATAAAACAGGAATGGTACCCTCGAGTGAAAAGGGGGCAATCAGTAACAAAAAATAGTAATGATATAACAATCATGTTATCATCAAATGATGACTACTTGATTGTGATGGATTAAACAACTGCAACATTTTATTACTTCATATCCCTCCTGCAGTAGCATTACAGCAGCAATTGTCATTTTTTTCCTTGTAAATTTGGCACCTGCTGATTTAAAGTCATTTATAGAATGTTGTTAAGTTGGTTTCTTAATGCAGGTGCTAAGCTGCCATTAACACACTTAATGACCACAAGGAATATGAAATTGGATCAATTAAAAGAGGGGGTTAGCCCACCCACAGTTTCTAATCACATGTGGACAACCACTAATGAATTGAAGCTCTCTTGGGTATCTGTTCTGAAAATCAAATCTGCTAGACAGTTAATCAATTGAGATAGATATCAGTTGAGCTTGTGCTCTGCTGGATTCCACCGCATCAGTGTTACTGAGAGAAAAAAGAAAACGAGTGAAAGAGGTGTGGAGGTGGAAAGGAATTTTAAAGGGGCTTATGTGAGGTAACATGTACTAAATCATTATGCTTAGTGTCACTCCTGAAGTGCCATGAAAGCTCTAATAGATGGAGTTTTTACACTTTCTTCTTGATGTGCTATTATTGTTGTTGGGTTGGTTGGGGTTTTTTGTTTGTTTTTGGTAGACAAAAATAACAACAAAATCCCACATGCAAGCAAGACCTATTCCCTCTCTTTCAGATCTTGGACACTATTACTACCATGAAAGCTGTGGGCTAAACACTTTTTTTCTGGCACAAACACAGTAAACATCCGCTTTCGTTTCCAAAGTATTTACTACCCCATACTTCCAGATTCATGCAACTTTACGAATACCAGAACCACAGCAGTGGTTTTCTTCTTATTTCCAAAGTTATTCATATGTCACAAAAGGAATGTGTAATGATTTAAAGAAACTAGGAAGAAAACTACATACGTCCTAAACCATAAAAGCACTGTGAGATTAAAAATATCTTAGTGTTTTGTACTGAACTGTACTCTCATAGTAAAGACTAATTTAAGGTGCCATGTTGTGTTTTCAAGTTTTCCTATTTAAATTTTAATCCATTTGTCTGAAAATGGTACTTACAGTATGTTGTGTCTGCCAAAGCATACTTTTTTTTTTCTTGGTATGAATTTCAGTGATATTACATCTGCAGACAACTAAAAAGCAGTGACTGCTAGCGTTGCATGTTTGGTCTATCTCAAATCTGTAGTATACCAGCTTCTTCAAGCGATGATTGCTCCAGTCAAATTCAGTTCTTCTTTTCCTATCAGTATATATTAAATACTAACTGAAAACACAGAAAGGAGAGAGATAAAAAAGAAAAAAAAGGTGGATTAATTGACTGTGCAAAGGCAATATAGCCCAGGCATTCCACATGAAAAGCCTTCCAATCTTTCTCAAGATTTGCCTCTACAAATCTCTGTTCTTGGAAGACTGACTAGCGCTGAAAATTACTTGGTAGAGGGAAGCTCAAGAGTTCATAAACAAGCTATCCCAAAAAGAGCATATGACTTTGCTTCTAAGCCAAAAGAATGCTACTCAGCAAAAAATGGGAATGGAGTTCCAGATGGCAACTTTTCAAATTTGAAAGATAAAGATATTTCTCAAACATGTTGTAGAAGCTGCCTGCTATCTAACAGAATAGGTCTTTAGACTGCTGTATCTGCTCAATCACAGATACTATAAATGTTTAATCATTTAAGTTATTAAGTAACAAAATCTTCTGACTTGTCCTAAATTCCATAAATAGCTGAAATTATAATGAGATCCAGTTCACAGGTAAAATGGTTTCTTCCCTTAGTGCTTGCTGCTTTTCCAGGCATTTTATTTTATTTTATTTTATTTTATTTTATTTTATTTTATTTTATTTATTTTATTTTATTTTATTTTATTTTTAAACAAGACAGTGTTTAAATGTAGACGAGATATCACAGGTCACTGTATTTATTATGTTAAAAAAAAAGGAATCAAATAAATAGTTAATCTGATTTCCTCAATATCTGAGGTCAGAGTTATTGGAATTGCAGTTCGTATTTACATTGTGGAAGCTTGCTCAATGAGATTGTGGGTTTTGATGCAATGGAATGCATCAAAAGATGCAACGGAATACATGTATCAACAGTATAGCTTTTTGTAGTCATAACTCACTGTGTGATCAGACCAGTAAAAGTTATCTTTTATCAGATCTTTCGTACTTCTCACCTTGAAAACACAGTTCATACCATTTCTATTTAATAAACTCTGAATACAGAAACAGAGAACTCTTAATCTTTGTTTTGTGTATAGATATTTGTCTGACACAAGATACTTATATTCCCTTGGATAAAATATTTGATATTGTCAGAATTTTGGACAGTGTAGGAAGGAAATGAAGGAAAAAAGGTCTTGCTGTTCAAATTTCAAGATTGCTGTTGAACATTTATTTTCAACACGTACAGTCTAGCTTTATTTTATTATTGAGAAGTATTTATATGTAACTTTTGCTATTTAACTTAGTATAAGTGTGACAGATTAGAACTTTATACTGGAAACAAAAAAAGAGAAAGGCATTTTTACCTCTGAATTTACCAAATATCAGTGAGATAGGCATCTTGTCTCTAAGGTCAATGTTAAAGAGTTTATGTTATATTGATAGAGTGTACATACATTAATTCTCATACCTTCGCTAAACAAAACGGAAGTGCGGAATATCATATGTTGCCAGAATCATCTTTCTTCTATTTCTAGATCTGCATTTTCCTAGCTGAGGATTAATGCTTGTTTGCTTTGAAAGTTAAATGTTTTGCATTTGACTTTTCCACAGAAAGTCATCCACAGTCATTCTAATCACGTTTTTCTTGTTCTCCTTTTAGTATTGGCTTAACCTAATTAGTGTTCACAGTTAATGGTGAGCTGAAATAACACGCAAAACTTCGTGCAACCCAATCTTGTCAATGTCTGATATCAATCCAGCTGTGTGTGGTGGTCACTACTGAAAGGTCATTACTGCCCTTCACTCCTGTTTGTCCATCTTTTGAGTAACTGCTTTTCTAATCTCCTTCTCTGTAAAGTTCCTTCTCAGATCTCATCTAGATGCAGAATATGTGAAAGGCACAAAAAAAAAAATCTTTAAAAAGCAGAGAGTGCTTTTTATGCTTATACTCTTTTATGTAGGGAGACACAGAGAGCGAGGGGAAAGAGGGTATCTGATAAGAGCAACAAACACTTTACTAAGTCCTTTTTGCTTTTTGAAACTCCTTTTAGAGAAGGGAGCACTGCTCACAAAGCAGTCATCCTGAAAGCAGCAATGGTATCATCTAAAATATCTCCTTTCAGAACATTTGAAGGTCACAGACCAGATAATGAACAAGAAATGCCTGAAAGGGTCAGAATCCAAAATGCTCATTATAAACCACAATCTCAGCATTATGATACTGGTGTTTAAGGGTTTTACCCTTAAGCATTCAAACATCCTGAAAAAAAAGGGACGTCTTATCTTTAAATATTATAAATGTCAAATGATTGTTACAGAGAACAAAGGAAATATAAGGAGTCTAAACTCCCATTATACAGACAGTAAAATGGCAATCTACATTTTGAAATTGTAATTAACTGTGGTTAGGAATACCCTAAAGAGATGCAATTAGTTTATAATGTATTCTTCACTTTAAAATATACATTTTAATGTCTTTATTTATTATTTATATTCAAGGGTAATAGTTGTTTTCTTCAAAACTAATATCCAATCCCCAGGAACAAAGTGCTGACAATATTCATAACAGGTGAAAGCATATATGTTAATGGCAAGATGCAACAAGCAATGAGAGCCCCTGGAGAGGAAATCCAGCAAAATTTAGGCATCCTGGGCTAAATTTGTTATTTCTGAGCACCTGTCACCTTAATCTAAAGCTACCTAATTTATAATAGTACTTTATATTTAAGCTGATTCTCACCAGGTACTTATTAAAGCTGCAGCTCTGCATACAGCCAAAACTGATTTTGTTTTATGAGTCAGAGTAAGTCAAAACCTAACACCATTCACAACCTTCAAATTGCACAGAAAAATCAGAAAAAATATGTGATTTCAATGATTGTTCTACTCATAGGTAAGGACAATTTCCCAGTGAGCAAAACTTAATTTAGACTAAATTTTCTCCCAAAGGGGTTCAAATCTGTAATTCATTCCCTTTAATTCATTTTGATGAAAAGAATGTGCTCTGTGGGGAAGTGATACATATCACGTATCTTGTTCACATTGGATTTATATGCAGAAAATATTTAAACAATAAATACATTATATATAGACAGAAAAGTTCTTTAATTTCATGGTCAGGGTTCTCACTTAAGTTGCTGTAAACCTGGAGTCTGATCTTTGATAACGCCTATTCCTATATTTTTCTATTATTGAAAATTCACAAATATGGCTATGAGGAGCAGTCACAACTTCAAATTCTTGATTACTCTCTAAGGGAAGATAAGGTTTTTGTTTGCTTGTTTGTTTGTTTGTTTTACAAGAGGATTCCAGGTTGTTAATCCCAAATGTCAGTCCTGTTGTTTCCATCTTTGCCTTCATCTTTCCCTTTCTTGGCTAAAGCAAAACATTGAATATTGTGTGAAGGTACCATTATAGAGTCCCTGGTTCTCCTAATATTCTGTATAGAAGCTTAGGTACCTACATCAAAGGTAAGTTTCCCACTCAGAAAAAAAGGCAGACATTTCAGACTCCAATTTTCAGAATTCTCACATCCTTTATAAGATATAGCCATTGATATTTATGAGGAGATATATCCATTAGCTCTACTTATTAGTCAGCAGTATAAATAATAGATAATATTTTTAATAAAAAATATCTAACTAACTAGTAGTGCAATTTTCATATAATAAATGTTGCAGTTTGTAATATCAGCATGATGAATTCCTTTTAAATATCTTTAAATAGCTACAATTAATTTTCTATGACAGTGGAACAGGAAAAAAAATGTGGATTTCTTGAAGTTACAGAGAAGTTTTATCCTCTAATATAGTAGAAAATGAATAGCAGGTAAAACACAATAACATTACATATACTAGACTGAAAATAGGAATAGTTAGGAGAGGTCAGATGACATAGAAAGAAAATATCATAGACACTTGTCTGATTCTCTACTCTCATATCTGGATATTCACCTGCAGAAGTTAGATCTGCATTTGCAAAACAATTCTGCCAAGTCATGTATTGAATTTTACAAACAACATTTATATACTAGGGTTTAACAATTACAGACAGAAATCCACTTCACTTTGAGACATAAAATATAGCCAGTATACAGTCTTATTTAGTGTGAGAAATTCCCTGCTATTCTTCCAGACAGGGCATACACAGGCACTGTGTATGTAATCACATCAGCTGAAGCATCTGTCTGCCACAGATTGATTAAATTAATTTAATTGATTAAAGTTACAAATCAGAGCTATGCTAAATTCTCCATCATACACTACAGAATGGAAATTTGCCAAAAGAAATCTAACTGCCCATCAAATAGTTAGAACTTTTAAAGGTTGAAATCAGTATGATGGATGGATCGTGTGGAAGATGCAGGTGAGGAATTATTTTTAATAGTTTGAGCATAAGAAAATACAATGAGCATAGGCAATGTCATAAAAATTTGTTTTTTCCAGGTAATATACTATTGTCATTACACCAACCTACAAAACACACACACAAAACAAACAAACAAATAAAAAACCACCCCATTTTATGACAAGATATGTAAAATCAGCTAAAATTTTCTTGTTTTTTTCGCCTAAATGCAGTAATAAATCCAGTTTGTTGTCTTGTTTCACAGAAATCACAGAAAATCACACATTACGGAAGACTATTGTTTCACCTTTCACCATACTGTAGAAAAAAACAGAATGCTCAAAATGGTTTGTTTGGTTGTTTTTTGTCTCCACCTTTTGTTTCACTTACATCTATTTATTCAATTAATTTCAATAGATTGCCACTGAATTAGAAATTTCTCTGTTAAAAACCTATTTTTGATAGGAAATCTGAAAATATTTCGCTATATTAGAGTCAGACCTTGTTACATCACGTGAAGTATTAGCAGGCCATCTATTAAGTACCAAGTATCAATTCAATTAGAAAAGGAACAGTTTAAAATTCTACTCTCCATCTATTCTTCTACATTAATCAAGGTCAGGATGTAAGCTTGAGCCCTGGACCAGTAGGTCATGCATACTGCTTGGATGGACTTTCAGCGGGAAATTCCTCTGTCAAGTTCATGGCTTTTACATGGTACATGGCATGTTTAGTAAAAATGAATTCTGTAGCTCATGCACACTGAATCCTGTATGTTTTGCTGTATATTGTTCTAATGGCTAGTGAACATGACCGTTGAAGAATTGTCTCTTAGGTCTACACTAAATTTATCCATCTATACCTCCCACTCACTGGTTCTTAGAAGGACTATTGTTATGATGAAAAGGTGTATTTTATTGAAATCTCTTCTTCTTTTCTGTGTTAGAGTGTATACATACTACATAGACATAAATACACATGTGTATATATGCTCTAGTATATATATACACATCTATATTGGTTGTATAAATGTATGTGCATGTGAAAAAATGTATCCAGAAAAGTTTTAGTCCTATGAAATATTACACTATCATTTAAAACGATTAATGTTAATAAATTTTGATGCTTGGCAAGGCATATTCCAAAAGTTCAATGAATCGTTCAATTTCCAGATGTGCTTCCTCCATGTATCAGTAGATTCCCAGTGTCATGCTGTCAAATTCCGGAAGGTTGTGTTAAAATTAAACACTCCAACTTAAGCTTTAGCACAGGACAGAAAGCTTATCTAACCTGACAGTATTCTAGAAATAATCATTCTGACTTGTCAAAGATGGTACATGCCACAATCTTTACATTATTTTAAAATGAAGGAAGGAAGAGAAAAGAAAAAAGTTATAAAGCCCTCTGGTCAAATTTTAACTATGGCATAGAAGAGATCTAAAACAAAACAGAAATTAAAAAAAAATGCACAGAAGCTCATAATACACATTATTTATGATTCAGAGTTTAGCTTTAACCTTTAACTATATCCACTATTCCTCAAACTAAAAAAGTAAACGAAAAAGAAACTAGATATGTCTCAGCAAAACTTGTGAGTTGTTTAACCCAGATTCACAGAATGGTCGAGGTTTGAAGGGACCTCTAGAGATCATCTAGCACAAGCCCCCTGCTCAAGCAGGGACACCTAGAGCACATTGCCCAGCACCATGTTCAGAGAGCTATTGAGTGTCTCCTGAGAAGGAGAGTCCACAACCCCTCTACGCAATCTGTTCCAGAGCTCTGTCACCACCACAGCCCCCTCAGAGTTCCCCCTCAGCCTTCTCCAGACTGAAAAGTCCCACCTCTCTCAGAAGCTACTCATGGGAAAGATGCTCCAGGCCTCCAGTCATCCGGACTAGTCACTAGTCACCAGCAGCTCAGTGCCTCTCTTTACTGGGGAGTCCAGAACTGGACCCAGCACTCCAGATGTGGCCTCACCAGGGCTGAGTAAAGGGGAAGAATCACCTCCCTTGACCTGCTGGCAACAGGCAAGGCAACTCAGGATACCACTGGACTTCTTGGCCACCAGGGCACACTGCAGGCTTGTGGTCAACTCCTTTTCCACTAGGACTCCCAGGCCTTCCATAGTTTTCCACAGAACTGGAACTGCTTTCCAGCAGGTCAGCCCCCAGCCTGTACTTGTGCATGGCGCTATTCCCCGCTAGGTGCAGGAGCCTGTACGTAGCATTCAGTTGAACTTCATGAGGCGCCTCTCTAACTCACCAGCTTGTTGAGGTCCCTCTGCTGCACTGACCACAGCCCTCTATGGTATCTGCCACTCCTCACTCCTCATCAGCAAACTGGCTAAGGGTGCACCCTACCCCTTTTTCTAGGTCATATGTTGAACAAGACTAGAGCCAGTAGTGGCTCCTGGAGGACATACAGTTCTCCAAGCAGATCTTGTGCTGCTGATCACAACCCTCTGAGCTCTGCCATTCAGCCAGACATGTTCACCTCACTGTCCACTCATCTATCCCACATTTTCTGGGCTTGCCTATGAGGATATTACAGGGGACAGTGCTGAAAGCCTTGCTGCAGTGAAGGTAGATGATATCTGCTGATGTCCATCTATCCAGATAGTCATTCCAACATAGAAGGCTATCAGGTTGGTTAAGCATTATTTCCTCTTAGTGAATCTGTGATGACTACTCCTGATCACCTTGTTATCCATCCTATGTTTGGAGTCATGGTTTTATATACTAAATACTATATTCTTGTAGCTATATACTATACTATACTATATACTATATTCTTGTAGCTGCCATTTGCAGAAGAGGGCTATAGGTGACAATAAGCATCTGTTGCAGTTTGGCAGGAGGAGAGGGAGGTAATTTGGTAAGAGATGAATCCCCTTGCATTCCAACCAATCCTCAGAGGTTAGAGGGACTGGGGGCAGCTGGACTCATCTCTTAATAGAAATATCAATACTGTGGAAGCTATAGGCCCGACTGGCAGCACTGGATTAATGAACAGTCTGTTGACTGTAGGTCCTATCGCCTTCCAAACAAATAGCCGATTTCATGAATAGCATGATTTATTCAAATGCAACATTTACAAAGCAGGTTTTGGATATCAGTACAGGAAATTCTCTACTACAGCATGGGATTTTTCACTAGATCTAATGTACAATCACCACTTACCACAGAAGATGGGAGAGGGCTCTCAGTCTCAAGGAGTCTCCTCAGGTGGCGATCTGACCCAAGGGAAGGAAAGGGAGATCAGCCCATCTCCTGATCCAGAAGTTACAATGGACTCTTCCCTCCTCCTTCTGTCCGCCTTAGTTTATCTTTTATATATATATATGTTTCATTTAGGTGGAGCTTGAGTGACTGTATTCATACTCACTTTTGTTATTGATTGATGAGAAGGTTTCTCACTTTCATTTAAAGGTATAGTCAATCGAAAATCTAGAGTGCACCCTCAGTGAGGAGTGGTCATACCTCAGAGGTGAGTAACTTTTCGGATGGAGGGCATTATAAGGAGGTTATAAGGAGTAAAGGTAAAGCCAAGTTTGTCCCAAAGGAGTGATTTGCCACCCTTGCTGGCTCAGCACCAGATGTCTTCTCCTGTATCTCCCATTGGACAGCTACTGTGTGGCTTATCAGCATCCCAGCACAGGGAGTACAACAGAGTTTGACTGCACTCCACCCTCAATTACTCCTCTTTAAGACTGCCAGGAGGGCACATTGCAGTGCCTAGGAAACCACTGGGGAGCAGAGTCTGTGCACACCAGACCATCCTGGAAGTGGCAACTGTGTTTCACTCCAAGCAAGCCTCTGTAATGCCGTAACTTCTGTTAGGGCCTAGTTCTTAGTTTATCAGTAAATTCCCCCTTTGAAAGCAATTCTTCCTTCCACAGCATTTTTTTTCTTTCTTTCTTTTTTTTTTTTTTTAAATGATAAAGTTAGCCTGGTCTGTTGTATGTAATGAATTTAATGAAATATGCTGATGATGTGTCCATTTTTTAAAAAAAGTCCCCTTTTCATGAGAAGTGCAAGCATTATGCTAACATGTCTTATAAAATCTGCAAAATTAGAGTTCACTACAGGCCAATATGCTTTATCAGATAGTTTGTTCTATTTGAGTACTTTTGTTAGTCCTATGTTACCAAAACAAATAAATAATATGATAAATGTCTTTTAGACTTTTTTAACCCCCTTTTTATCTGATTGGGCAAAGCTAATTGATCTTGCATGATAACTCGCAACCTGTCATGAATAAACACTGAAGGCTGGTGAGTAGAGGAGAAAATAGAAGAAAGAAGGCCTTGACCTTCGAGAAATAAGACAATCAATAACAAGTTTTACTTAATCACAGTAGATGATAAGTATGCTTATTGTAGTCACGTAGTCAGTGACTGGTGGGACAGTGTGTTGCTTCGTATGTGTTTGAATGTCTCTGATAAGCTGGAGTAGCTATTCATCCTCAGTGTGAGAATGCCCCTTCCCACCTTCTCTAAGCACCAGCTGGGGTGTGACTGAAAGTGTTCCTTAGTCAGCTGCTCTGGTTGGTGAACAGTGAACATGCCTTCAGCCGGCTGGTGAGCTGAGCTGTAGATCCAAATAAAATACTGAAGATGCATAATGTACCTAGAGATCAGGTTTGTCTTTGAAAAATAGTATTTACCTTAAATTTTAAGAAAGATATCATCCCTTAGAAATGTTACCTTAGGCATTTTTCAGATCTTGAGTGTCTCATCCAGTGTTTCGTAACCAAACTAGATAAAGCAAAATAAATTGCATTTATGTAGTCAATTTAATAGTTGCAAATGTAACTCTTATTTCTGCTTATAACTTGTTTTTACAGGGTTCTTAATTTATGCAACAATGTTTGTTTAATGCCTTTGTATATCTAATAGCTGCATATCTTCTGTGAACATCTATAATATGTTTATGACAAGTTTGAAGTTTTGGCATTAAATTCACATCAAACACAAAGAAAAATCTAAATAGGTTTTCAAGGCTAAATTCATTCAATAATTACTCTTTCTATATGATGAACCAATGCAAAATCTATTTATTTCTAAAAGGTCTGAGAAGGTCTCTTGACTGCTTGCCTTCAGATTCTCCATACTTTCCAGCTTCCTATTAATTTCCTTTTTGAAACTGCAGTAGAAACTACCAATTAATTTTCTGCCCTGACCAGCAGAGATGCAGTATCACACATTTGAGGAAAAGAAAAAGAAACATAGGTCAAAAGCAACACTAGCAAGTAGGCAAGACTGACTAATGTCTGTAGTTTAAATGTTCAGAGAATAGCTATATAAATAAATAATTTCTCTATTCACCCTCAGATTAAAGGCCAGTTAGCCTCACCTCTGTCTCTGTAAAGGTGATGGAGCAGCTCAGCCTAGCAACCATCTCTAGGCATGTGAAGGAAAAGAAGATGATCAGGAGTAGTCAGCATGGATTCACCAAGAGGAAGTTATATTTAACCAACCAGCCTTCTATGATGGGATGACTGGCTGGATGGATGAGGGAAGAGCCATGGATGTTGCCTGCCTTGAGTTCAGCAAGGCTTTGGACACCATATTCCATAATATCCTTACAGGGAAGCTCAGGACATGTGAGTTGGATGAGTGGACAGTGAGGTGAATTGAGGACTACCTGGATGGCAGAACTCAGAGGGTTGTGATAAATGGGGCCAAGTCTAGCTGGAGGCTGCTGGCCAGTAGTGTCCTGCAGGGGTCAGTACTTGGCCCAGGGCTGTTCAACTTGACGAGGGGACAGAGAGCACCTTGAGCGAGTTTGCAGATGATAACCTGTGGAAGAATTGCTTGAAAAGGGGAACTTAAGAGACAGACTAGAGCCTAACAGAAGTTTTGGCATTACAGAACCTTGCTTGGGGTGATACACAGTTGTCACTTCCAGGATAGTTGGTACTCATAGACTCTGCTCCTCCACGGTTCCTTATGCAACACAATCTGCCCTCCTCATAGCTGCAAAAAGGAGTAATGAAGTGTGGAGCAGAGTGAAGACACCGCGGCCAAACTCTGTTGTACTCCCTGTGCTGGACCACTGATAAGCCGCACAGTAGCTGTCCAATGGGAGATACACGAGAAGACGTCTGGTGCTGAGCAAGCAAGGGTGGAAAATCACTCCTTTCCAATGAACTTTGCTTGAACTTTGCTCATTATAAGCTCATTATAATGTCAAATCACACCTTCATCCCAAAAGTTACCCATCTCCAAGGTATGACCACTCCTCACTGAGCACATGCTCTAGATATTCGATTGACTGTACCTTTAAATGAAAGACTATGAAATTAAAATGAGAGACTTTTTCACTAATCGATAAAAAGTATGACTGTAGTCACTCAAGCTCCATTTGAATGTAAAGAAAAGTATAAAAGGTGAACTAAGGAGAAGAAAGAAGAGGAGGGAAGAATCCATCATAACTCCTGTGTCAGTTGATGGGCTGAACCTCCCCTGGACTGGGACATCGCCTGAGGAGACTAAGAAGTGAGTGGGAAAAATATAAGAGGATGGAACCAAATTCTTCTCGGTGGTGGCCAGTGATAGGACAAGAGGTAATGGGTACAAGTTGAAACACAGGAAGTTCCCTCTCCATGTGAGGAAGAACTTCTTTCCTGGAAGGGTGACAGAGCCCTGGAACAGGCTGCCCAGAGAGGTTGTGGAGTCTCCTTCTCTGGAGATCTTCAAAACCCACCTGGATGCCACCTTGTGCCACGTGCTCTAGGTGTCCCTGCCTGGGCCATGGAGGTGGACTAGTTGATCTCTAGAGGTCCCTTCCAGCTTCAACTATTCTGTGGTTCTGTAAAGATTTTTTTTGTAGCTCATAGTTCTTGGCAGGAAGAGGTTGTTGCTAGTGTATCACTGTGGGGCTTAGGTTTTACTTTTGTTTTGGTCACAAGGGAGTTTCCTTTTTCTTAAATTTTCTCAAATTTTCTATACTTCCCAGAGATGTGTAGTTAAATGGAAGCAGAGTAGGTAAGTTCTCATTGTCTTTTAACATAGTCTATGTAAAGTCTTCTCTAATCTGTAGAAGCCATCATTGACTCAGCGATTATAAATTACCTGTTGATCCTCATATTTTAATATTTCCATAGGGAGATGCTGTATAGGACAGATATATCTGTTTCTTTTGTCTTGGCTGTGATTGAGCAATATGTGCTTAATGACATCTTCAATTCCACAGGGCAGATTCAGAATGTTTTGGGTTTTCCATAGCCTTGTGCCATATTCCCAGTACTCTGTTCAATGCCCTAAAACATGTAAACTCATATCTGAATCATTGCTTTAGTACAGGTCCTTTGGGGTGTATGCCTTTAGTTTTTCTGTGTTATTCAGCACCTATACAGCTGAGATCCTGGCATAGGACGGAGATTTCTAGTCAATATGGTAATAATAGAACAAATTATTATGATTAATAATAAAGAATAAAATGATAATAAGTAATGATAATAATAATATTGATAATAATAATTATAAAGAGATTAAGAATAAGAAGAGTGCATTTGTATAAACAGTGTGATTTGTCTGCATAAACATGAGAAAGATGATAACACTGTAGTCAAGAACACTAAATAGCCACATTTACATGATTTGATTATCTGAGATATATGGTAATCACAAATATCATCAGTTTGTGTGTGTGTGTGGTCTGAATCAAACTATTTGCTATTGATCTGTGCTCTAAATCAGACTCGCTAAATAGAAGAGACAATATCAACAACTGTGGAGCATTCTGAATGAGGACAGTGCTGCAGGACTTGTCATCAGCTGCTCTCTGTATTATCACTGGAGAAATACTGGATAAAGAAGACAAGAATAAACAAAAACAACTTTAGGGCAAGGAAAATATTCCCTGACTTTCCCCTTTTGCAGTTGAATGTCTAATGTAGTAGGCTCCAGAGTCACATTCTCTATTATCACTGACCACTGGGTCACCGGGTTCATTCTGACCCAATAGATCTTATCTTACTGTCTTTAGAACATCTTATTCCTATATGAGCTAAAAAGTATTTTGCAAAGCAGAATTCAGACTTCTTAAAGGACAATAAGCCTAAAATTCTGATTCTTCTTTTCTGAAAGAGTAACCTCAGTAATAAGTGGCTGTGCGAAGATCACCACTTGTTTTTGGGAGGCTTGGATGAGTGCAATATAGTAAGGTTCATCTCAGTTGTCCAGATCAAGAGAGTTTTGCAAGGCTATGTCTTTTATGAATTCTGAAAAGATTTTGATGTAGGAAATCAATATATAAAGTCAAAGATGGCATAAGCATACTCAGCTGCTTGCAGGAAGGTTTTGGTAGAAGTCTTAGTAACGTAGGTTATATCTGGTGTCTATGAAGGCTAAGTAGCATTTTACAGGTTTTAGTTTAGAAAGTACATTTCAGGCTTTTGTAAATTAAAAAAAAAAAAAGAAAGAAAGAAAGAAAGGAAGGAAGAAAGAGAAAAGTGAAGCAAGGTTCCAGAAGCAAATACTGAGGTTGGGGTTAAACAAGGGAACAAAAAAATAGTGCAGTAAACACAGTTTGACTGCTAAATCAATCTTTATCTAACAGAAGAAGCCAAGATTTAAGCAAGTGATATTGGACACTGAACAGAAATTGTGTCTGGTAATGGCTGTCTGATGATGTTTTATAAAACTAGTGTAGTTATCAATATCTGTGTCTTTGCGTGAGTGTTGCCTAACTCAAGGTCATTAGAACTTTGATCTACTTTCTATTAGAGTAATAAAATTAAAAAAATGTATATCCTTGTAGGAAATTATCTAGCAAATGAGTTCCTTCAGACTTTAGTCTCAGGAGAAATATTTTACTTGAAGACATAACTAAATAAACACTTGTAGTCAACAGTAGTACTTTAACATTCATTGATATCTGTCCTAAACAGTGTTCAGAGAATTGCGCTGAAACTGATAAAAAGAAAAGAAAAAGGAAGAAAGGGAGTGGGCTGGAATTTTCATAGCACTGCTGGGTTGTTTAATTGCGCCTTTAGAGCTCTGCATTACATTGAGACTTAGGGTGCTTCGATATTCCACCATATAGGGATATTAAATCTCGTTAGGTTTATCGCTCTATCAGATCCTGCTACACAACTTAGAATGAAATGAAATTCACTACATTTTCAGATATTGTATCATTAATATTTAGCTACACAATACAAAATTTACCAAAAGATGTTTTACTAGCTTATTTTAGCAGGTATTTGAACTTTTTATTTTCATTAGTTTGTTCACTTCTTTCATGTTGCAAAAACATTTTCACTATTTTCACTATTTTCACTATATCTTCTTCTTTTCCAAATTCTATCTTAGAATCTTAATTTCTTAGGGATTTAAATTGATTTTATCTATCTGTCTGCCTGTCTATCTATGTATTTGTTTATTGCAAAGACAGTTCTTTATCTTTCTGTGTCTCGATGTGTTTCTAATAAATGTTATATTTTTCCATAACAGTCTTGGAGATTTTTTTTCTGAAACTAATTGAAACCTCTATTCACTATTTTTGTCTTATGGTGATAAATATTTGTGCAAGCTGAGGACTGGGAAAGGAAGAATTTCCATTTCTGGGAAGCTTTACTTGCTTTAGATTACCCTTTTATTTTACCCTACTGTTTTATCAGGAGCTATAGTGTAGTGTTTTTGTTTATTATATATTACATATATATATAATCTGTAACCGCTACCCTTTAATATTTAGGATAACCTTTAATATTACCTCTTCTCATCCCCATTAATAGATATAAAGTGTAGCGTAATTTAATTTTAGCCAAAAGGGTTTTCTGAAAGATAATATAAAAATTATTGCTACTTGAACAATTACATATAATTAATTTTGGGAGTGTAATGGTGCTGAAAGATGAATCACTTACAGAATATTTCTTAAAAACTAGAACTAATTAGACAAAAGAATATCACAAAAATGCATGCAGCTCCTCAGAGGAACTGTATCTGATAGCTTTATTCTACAAATAGCCTTAACATGTTAATAACATTAATTTCAAATCATGGTTACTTTATGTACTAATATATTAGAAAGATATTCTAAAATATATATGATAGTCTTAAAAAATAAACATAAAATACCATTTGTTTGATAATAATAATAATGTGAATATGCTTTAGTGTGCCGGCAGCAATTTCTTTTTAAATCTGTTCATCATTGTTCATCCTGCTGTGTTTAATTTCAAATTCTAGCACAAAGTAAATAGTTTGTTCACCTGAGTTTCATAGTGCATCAATTCATATGCAACATCAAAAATAATTCTGATGGAAACATACTCACAAGGTTGTAGCAATTCACAGCATTGGTCTTCTTCGCTGTAATTTTATTCCCATATTTACTTTTTTATCCTTGAAAAGTATCCTGTGGTAGTTTTATTGAGAGAGCATGAAACAGGATACATGCAACAGTTTGCTTACTGAATGGTGCCACTCCTCAACAGTACATGAAAGCAATGAGATATGAAAACTACAATGAAACCCAGATTCAGCTCATCTAAATGTAAGCACTGGGTTTAAAATTATGCTTACTACAATTTCCCTCCAAAGTAAGTGAGACTGACTGAATTCCTTTCAGGAGACAAGGCAGACCTTAAATACTCGTTTTCACTTTCAAGACACCTTTAGTCAGATATCATTAGTTTGAGTGCTAGTGTGAGATCTCGTGTCGCATGAGGTGCTAGATAGTCACAGGCTATATCAGGTCTGCAGTCACCGCTGTAGATCACTTGACTTCTTAAGTAAGGCACAAACTGAATATAATGGAACTAGTCTGGGCCTGACTGACCTGGGTCCCACCATGCAATGTAGGATATATTTCATTTTATAATTTCTTAGGAGTTGGGGTTTTATTTTGTTTTACTTAAGTCTTGCTTTAGAGTGCATAATGGCTCTGGTTAGAAATTCTTCATTACTGAAACTTGGGAAAAATGGAAAAAAAACCCTCAATTTCAGTGCAAGTTCCTATGTTGTTTATTGATCCCACGTTTAATTTGAAGCAGAGTAGTAGGCAATGAATTCCACTCTCACTAGATAAATCCCATCCAAGAATAAAATCAAACATCTTGGACATAAGCATTTAGTGCTATTCGAGGTGCATCCAGTTGTTGCTCTAGGAACCTTAGATATCCCATAAGGGCCTGTGTTGTATATTGCAAATCCTATGCAGATGTCCCAGACTTTCTCAGGCATCTGAAATGACCCCAGCTGTCTATATTTAGACAATTAAATTGAATCTTTCATCTTGGATAAGTTTTATCTGTTTAGAATAGACATCCAGGTAACTTTTATTACTCTGGCTTTTATTTTATTATAAAGGGCAAAGTCAACATGGTACTTAGTGCTCCGATATATGCATGTCATAAATAATAGCTTTAAAATATCACACATTTCAAATTATATTTTATTTAAAATTAAGTTTATTCATTTAAGATTCAATGGTGCAAATTTATTGACTTAAGATTCAGCCAAAAGCATGGTGTTCTTAATGATCGAGCATTGCTTGTGAACAGATTAACCCTTTCTTGCTTCTGTGGTGAGTAGTAAAATACATAAATTTAAAAGAACATATGGATGGCAAACTTCTTGAAGGTCATTTGTTGTAATAAACACATTGATACATTCATCATTTTTTTTAGATTTTTTTTTATTATCAGTGGGGATAGAAAATTGAAACTTCTAAATTACTGCATTTCGCCAGGTTCGGGATTTCTTGTAAAAACCCAATTGTTATCTTTAAGAAATACAATAAAAAATAATGCAGATTATTGGGGACATGGCTCATTGACCGCTCTGGTGATAGTGAAAATACTTTTTTAAGGTCAGATTTATATTTGTAGGCTAATACATCCCATTTTCTGATTGATGCATGACTACTTTATAATAGTTTTGTTATTTTCAGAGCAGCTTATCTTGTAAAAGATGACATGCACCTTCCCTCATGTACAGATCCAATTTAATGGAGGTGAAGGTATGCATGTTGTAGTTTGGCAAGCTTTTTAATACTTCTGCCCAGAAGACAGAAAAGTTGTAAATTCTGCATCAATATTTCAAAGCAATAGTCACAGCAACAATAAAAAATCAACATCTGTTACGTATTTTTCCTTTGTTTCTTCTAATTGATCCAGCAAATCTTTGCCAAACATTTGCAGTGTGCTGTAGAAATGTCACTTGAGGGTGAAAAAGAGTGTCACTTTAAAAGTAAATGTCATTTTGCAAGTAAATACCATTGACTAGTGAAAAAAAAAAAGAAAAAGAAAAAGAAAAAAAGAAAGAAATGAAGCTTAGTGGCTAAATGGGTGATGATACAAGCAAGAAGTAGAGGATGTAATGAAGATTCCAGGTAATTTGTAACCCTTCTGTCTGTTGTCCTAGTAGTAGACAGTAATGGAGGTGATAATAATGGATTTCCAAGTCATCTCAGACTGAAGCTGTACCACTGAGCAAGTATCTGCAGCGAGTAGTAATGCTCCCACTTTTGCCAGTCACAGCAATTGAAATGCCTCTTCCTTTGCTTCTTTTTTTTACTTTCACTACATCTTAACTTTTATAGAGTTCTCACATAGTGTCTGTCTCTTTTTTTTCTAACCTCACCTCTTCTTCTATGCCCTTCATTTCTGGATCTTCTTTAAACTCACTTGTCTACCCTAAACACGATGTCCATCTGTTACTTTCATCTAGCTGCATTACTGTTTAATATTTCAGTTGCTTTAGAATGTCCTTACTCCTGTTTCCATCAGGAGAACCGGTTTTACTTCTCTACCTGTTTTTTTGGATGCACTTCCAAAGAAGAAGCGTGTGTATAAACTTATTTGCTCTGCCAGCAAATTAATTACAGAGATGATTGCTAAAACTTGACAAACCCATTTCATATCTTATGTCTTCAGTGGACATAGAAGATTTTTGAGAGTTTGTAACTCATGCTATTTTGCTGAGCTTTATTATTTTAGAATTGCCTGTTCAAAAGCTACTTGTCAATACACCTGCAGAATCTATGTTCAAAGAAATGATTGACAAGAAGAATGAGGATTTGTATTTGTTTTAGTTTTTAGGATAGAAAGAATATGACAAGTTTAACTAGTTCACATAAATTCATAAGGAAGATTTTTAATGAAATATATCCAGTTATGTGTATTTATTCTATCTTCATATTCCTTATTTATTCTTTCATTCTGTTTCTTAAAATTCCCTTGTCTCTATTCTATTCTTTCAAACCTACTATATGTGTTAATTATTACAGATTTTAGGAATCAGTATATGTCAGTTTTCAAAGTGACACTGATGTAAGTATTATTCAGAAGAAAGGAACAACTCTGAAGAGGTGCTATCAACATACAGCAAAAAAATTGCTAGCATCCTATTTAAAATAAATTTAAACTGTAGATATACTAGAGAGAAAAAAAAGTTTACTCACAGTATCTTGAAGTGATATGAAAAAGATGCAGAAATTCTACCTTCACACTAGCTCTTCACTAAGAATGTTAGTACTTTGCCAAGTAATTTTCACACAAAGATGAAAATCAATGCATCATGCTTATTTTTTCCTTCTGCCATGCAGACTTCCATTCTTTTCAACACATTTATCTGTTCTTTACAACTTCCACCTTACACCTTTCCTACCTTAAACTTTCACTTCTACTCCGCTTTACTTACAGTTCTAGGGGCAAAACTCTTTTGTATCCTGGGAATTTTGCAACACAAACTCCTCCTCCTTTTCCTGATATTTTTGGAACAGAGAAAAGTTCTCGTTTCTCAAAGAAAGGAAGGACTGTTTTTAAGCTCCAAACTCTCTACTCTCTGTCTTTGGTAAAAGACACCAGAGGAAGGTGGGAGTAATGTCCTTGCTTCCTGCAGAAGCTTTCGTTAGCTCTTCCTCCCTTGAGTATCAAGAAAAAAAAGGCATCCTACAGGGTTTGGCCTGCCTTTTTTTTTTTTTTTTCCTCCTGTCCTCCTTGCAGGTTATATTAATAATATAGCTACCTAGACAATTCTGCTTTCTATACATTTTATTTCCAGGATCTGCCATTTGGCTCACTTTAAGCAGTATGTAAGTGTCTATATGCAAAAGGGAATGCCATATAATTGGCAAAAGAAAAATAGACTCCAGGAAAACTGTAGGTTTCTATATAAATTGTGTGCCAGAAAAAACATACTCAGTATCTAGTGCTGTTAGTGACATTCCCAAATTACACATCTGTTCCTTTGGTTTACATTTTAGAGAACCAGGCAGCAGATAGAAGTGAGACATTCAAAAAAGGACTCTTCTCCCTTCTAAAATTATGAAGGATAAACTAAAAATCCTGACTGCTGATGATATGCTGACGATATGATAGCATTGTTTATGAGTAAAACACTGAATGAAATGCACTATTGTTTAGGCACTTAGCAATGCCAGTAATCTCTGGTAGAGATGATGGATAATTTGAAAATCAAATCAGTCCTGCTGTAAATTCTCTTACTTCTTTCTGCTACAAAATGATTTTTGCTTTATTCTCACTAATCTGTAAATTCATATGATAAGCTTTAAAAAAGATAGAACTAAGATGTACCACATAAAATAAACTTAAGCAAAACATAACAAAAACCTCAAAATATCCTTATGATTTATGATTAGTAAACACCTTTAGAGATCACCCTTAAACCATTTTCTGAGACTGTCAGAGAACTTTTCTTCAGATCCATTCATACGCTAATTTTGTCTGTTATTTCAATCTTTTTACATAATACACAAAAATGTGATCCTCAACCGCTGATGCTAATAGGCTCTTGGTTATTCACCTGCACTTCAACTTGCTGCAGGTAGATGAACATGCCACTGTATTATGATGTATTTTCTTTTGTTTCTTGTACAGACTCTTTGCAAAGTAGTTGTCATCCTTGTTTCAAGAATGTCATGTCAAGATCTGAAATAGTGATCATATTTTGAATAATTATCCCATTTACTTCAGACTTCAATTTTTAACTCCACAACCACAGCATAGGGTTGTTATATTTGTTTTTTAATAGATTCAATAAGATATGAATGTATGATATAATTGTAGTACGCACTTTCATTCCATAATAGAAAAATCTCAATACCAAAACACACACAACCTGTTTAGAACTTGCTATAGTTTGCTTTATAAAACTGGAAATTGCAGCGTAAAATATTTTAACAGCTTAAACTTGTTTGCCTTATAGCTTTCTTTTGCTGTTAGCAGGTGTTAGTTAATCCAAACAGACGAAAGGGAAGTAGAGTGGATTTTCAGAAAATGGAATATTAGGATGGGGCCAGGGGAGATTTGTGACTGCAAGGCTTTGAGAAAAAAAATTCATCCTAACTCTTCAGTGTTATAGTTTAAGTCATCAAAACACAATTAGAAATTAGTTTTACTTCTGTGACCTTTGTTTACTGCCAGATTGGAAATATCACCTAATATCAATTCAAATTACTGTTCAGTGTGCAACACAGAAATATATTTTTGTTTACAACTTCAGACCTAAGCTCATATAGCGATGAAGTATGTGCCATTATGTCAATTTAAAAATGCAATCTATCCATATAGGTGGAGGCCTGCTTCAGGGACAGTAGGACGGGATGTCTTGTTAGTAGATAACCAACATCAAGGACAGCAGTGCAGATGTTCTGTCAGCAAACAAGGAGCAAAAGCAACTATACGGCTGCTATGTGACCAAGAAACTGATTGGATAGTTTTAATATAAGCCTTTAGATTATTGGTTTATTTAGTAACTGTTCTTCACATGCTTGTAGACAAATAAGGTATTGTATCCGGAATAGTACGGTATATAAGTTTTGCCTCATGTTCAATAAAAATGTCTTTGATGCATTACACTGGAATCCCTTCCTTCACAAGTAACAACACATATGGGTTTAATTTGTCTGTACGGGATAAAATGTTTACTGAGAAAAGCAATGCATAAAAAGAAAAAAGATGCAAAAGCACCATGATCTAAAAGACCATATTGGCATCTTTTTCTAACAGTAAAAAAAAAAAAAAAAAAAAAAAAAAAAAAAAATTAATTCTGATAGCATTAATGCTATCAGAAATAAACTTTAATATCAATGTTTATAATCAGGAAACTCTAAAAAAAATCAGAGAAACTGTAGATTCAAAGCAGAATGCCAATTTACACAACCTATTATTATCATTCTTTAAAGAATTTAGAAAGCTATAAATTTGGTCCTTGTTTTACAGAATGAATTGATTTCATTAATCTTGTGAAAGAGCTTTTCCATAGATTTTCAGTTTTCTGGTCCTTCCTTCCTCCCTTCCTTCCTTCCTTCCTTCCTTCCTTCCTTCCTTCCTTCCTTCCTGAATTTAGAAAGCTATAAATTTGGTCCTTGTTTTACAGAATGAATTGATTTCATTAATCTTGTGAAAGAGCTTTTCCATAGATTTTCAGTTTTCTGGTCCTTCCTTCCTCCCTCCCTTCCTCCCTTCCTCCCTTCCTCCCTTCCTCCCTTCCTCCCTTCCTCCCTTCCTCCCTTCCTCCCTTCCTCCCTTCCTCCCTTCCTCCCTTCCTCCCTTCCTCCCTTCCTCCCTTCCTCCCTTCCTCCCTTCCTCCCTTCCTCCCTTCCTCCCTTCCTCCCTTCCTCCCTTCCTCCCTTCCTCCCTTCCTTCCTTCCTTCCTTCCTTCCTTCCTTCCTTCTCTTCCTCCCTCCCTTCCTCCCTCCCTTCCTCCCTCCCTTCGTTTTCCTTCCTTCCTTCCCTCCCTCCTTCTCTTTCTTTCATTCTTTCATTCTTATATTTTTTTTTTCAGTTTCTGTTTCCTTTTATTCTGGTGGAAAAATGGTCAACAAATGGAATTTGTCTTTCAGGTTTTCACTATGTTTTAATGCTTGTATTTTTAAGCAACAGAACAACAGTGCAATAAGCTGTGGAACTCCTTTATTCAGACTTCATCTGTTATACCCACAGTACCACTCTTTAATAACTCGAAAGCTCATTTCGCACTCTGTCCAAACAGAAGAAGTTTGTGCTGTTGTCTCTTTAATTAATGTGTTGAGCATCTGAGTCTCCATGAAAGAAAAAAAAAATATCTGCAGTGGTGCAAAACCACTGATAAAAAGAAGCCAAGCCAGCACCTAAGTGAAGGTAATTGGTCCAGATGGAGTGCTTTAGACAAGATTGATCAAGCTGTGTCAAAGTCTTAGAATATTGTTGCAGAACTCAAGTTGACCTTTGGACATATCTGATGACAGACACAATACTAATTCATTTGTCCAGAATTTCAAGAGACTAAACCGTTACATCTAGCCTTCAGTATCCGCCTTATTCTATTAATGAAACTGGTATGTCAATGACAGAGTTGTAACTCTCAGTGGTAAATTTCCTTGGTAAGCAAATAGTTCAGCTATTCCAATAAAGCTTGCAATATTTCTCAAAAATTTATTTGATGTTGCTGTAACATGTGTTTATGCCTTTGTATATAAAGCATATAAATATATATTATATATAAAGGACTGGAACAAATGCATTTAACAAATTGTAATTTTCTAAGAAGAATATAAGGTAAGGATGGAATTTAATCAGACTATTTTTTTCTGACAAGAGTTTTTATTGCTAGCTTAATAATTCTGTAATAAAAATGGAATATTTTCATAGAATGCTTAAGTAATTTTATTCCTGGTTTATCATGGTTATAATAAAGTGTTGTATTTATCAAAAAAAGGGTGGGCTCTAAAAAGCTCTAGATGCAAATGCGTTTAGAGCAGAGAGACCAGTCCTTGAAAAGACCTCACCACACTGATCACTGAAGAAAAAAGGAAAAAAGTAAGCAATTTATAGGATTGTAGGGGTAAGGTTGATTTTGTGCATATATTTGTATCTTATTCATTTATGACTGAATATATTGAGTGAATCTTCATTGTAAATGACAAACTAGTAATTAAATCACTGCATTTCTGTGTTGTTTTTTGGAAGAAAAAATCCTTTTCCCATCTTGACAATTTTTACTCTGCTAATAGAGATACAAATAGACAATAAAATAAAATATAGTCACCATACCATCTAATAGTCTCCTAATAGAATTCACTGGCTAAACTAGTCTAAATCCTCCCTTTTCTTACCAATTCTCAGCAATTTTTAAAATAATCACAAACAATATGAGACCTATTTTTAAATTATACTAAGTAATTTCTGTTTTCAAAATGGAGGATATACTTTATGAGCACACAATTATTTTAATACTCTTATTAAAAGGTTTCATTCTTGTATTTAGTTATAGTAACTGATTCCATTAAAAATTGAGACATTTATATCTTTACTACTTATTTTGCTAATACCAGACAAAAGATTTGCTTCTCGTTTGTCATACAGAGCTTGTCATTTCATATTAGGACTTAACATGACATATTTCCTTCATGGTACATTTTGATAATGTCAAACAGAAGTACAGAAGTCTAGAATTTTTAGTTAAACTTCCACTTGAAGGTATGGAACCATCCAAACATGCAAATTATTTGTGGGAAAAGATATTAAACAGCATTTAGTTGACTAACAATAGCTAAAACTACAAAAGACACTTTTCTTCACTATGTAGCATAAAGCCCACGTGTTGGCTACAGTATCTGCAGGAAGATACTGTATTATCTTGTCATCTAGATCATCTAAAGCTAAGCTCTGCATATAAAAAATTCTTCAGAAATGTGGAGTTTTATCAAATTAATTGTTTTCTAAAAGTGATATACTCAACAGATTATCTTTTAGACTAATGAAGCTGTAAATAGAATACACTATCTTTTTACTAAACCCAAACATTTATAATAGTACAAAGAAGACCTGAGAAAAACACTAATGGAGGATAAACTTGTCACATTAAAGCATTTTCTTGGCAATGTGGTTATGCACAAAACCTTTCTGTGATTAATCTAAAAGTCTAAACTAGAGAAGTACCATATAATTGCTTATTATCATGAGCTTTTTACAAAATCTTAAGGGAGAATATAATTTGCCACAAACATATGCTCCTTCTTAGACTGTTAAATATTTCTTAAGGGAAAATGTTTAGAACATTAATGAATAATGGTAACAGATAACTTCATTACATTTAACATGGATATAAGCTTTTTTTTTTATCGTATTAAAAATGTCTATTGCCACAGTAGGTGAGACACAATGAGTCAGAATTTTGTTTTGTTTTGTGTCCTGTCTTTTAACAATAATACAACCTGGCAAAAATATATTGTGAAACATCAGATTTACTTCTCTATTTTGTTAATTTTGAAATGCGTACTTATACAAGAAAATAATGCAGCCTGTAGTTATAAAGACACTATCATTGAACTATCATTCTTGTATGCATCTTAAAATGCATGAGATTACATTTAAAATTTTGAATAACTTAATAAAACACAAATCTTCAGAGGCAGAAGGAACAAGATGGAAAATGTTATTCCTTGAAGTCACAGAAACATTGTATTGACCATCAGTTTCCTTTGTGGAGCAGCCCTGCTCTTGCTGCTCACGAAATCAAGTTTTAGTCACTTAACTAAGGATCATATCAGTGTATTATACAAAATATTAATTATTTATCTTATTGAAGTAGGTGTTTGGAATGATGTACTAGGTTCATGACTTTTTAAAAATAACTGGATTTTGTGATATTTAGGTATGCATTGAGATTGCTACCAAATTCAGGATCTTACTGAGCAACAATTGTTCATAGATAGTAAGATATAATTATCACAAAACATATCTTTTTAAAGATATGTTTTGCAAAACATAATACATATCTTTATCATAAACATATCTTTATCACAAAAACTTAACTGTTATACAGACAAAATAAGCAATAAATAGAGAAATGACATTGATTCACTCCACAGTTAGAGAAATGATTAGACTCAGGTTATCTATGCAGCATCCACTATGAATTGAAGGAATAGTCTTAAGTACCAGAGTTCTTTTCCACAGGACCCTCATTCTCTTTGAAAGCTCTTTGTTTATATCAGGATTCTGGATGCACTTTTCAGGACATATGTAGCTCTGATGAAAATAAGTGTTTTTTTCAGTCTCATGCCTGTAGCAAACAGATGCCTCCAATACCTATAGTTGGGTTCTGTTTCTGTACTAAAATCTCTTTGTAAACCTTAGTCATTATTCAAAGCTATTCCTTTTCTCTTTTCATTCTTACAAATATCTTAATTCAGCTATTTCATCTATAAGTTATAAACCTTCTATCAATATGAAGACTCCAGGAATCTCATGACTCTGAATGCCATGCTACAGAACAGCAAATCTTCATCTATAAAGCTACTCAAATAACCCATTAATTTAGGCTTCAGTAAGAAGTTATGTCTCTAGCATAACAAAATGCCTATGCAATTTGCAACAAACACATGTAAAGAAAAATGCACCAGTTGTTTTCTAAGACAATTGCCTCCGTTTATATCAATGCTCATCAATTTGCACAACTTGGCTCTCTTCAGTCAACATGACTTAGTAAGGATTTGAAAGATTTTGTGGTATTTAATCTTTTTTTTTTTTTTCCCAGAAAGATCATAAAAAATAGTCCTAAAGCCTTAGTACAAGGTCTTTAACTTTTTTTACATTACTATGTGGCACAGCTAATGATGTTAAGTGCCTGGACAATGACATTTGCCTTTCAAGTGGTGGACTTATAAACCTCTATAGACCTGCACAAGGAGCACAACAGCTCCATTGCCTTTTGATAACAACAGTCTAGTCTTGCCTTCCTTTGTATCCATTTATGCTTCCTTGTGCTACTGTGCAATAGACTGAAAATAGTAACTAGGTATAGCATTGTCTACACCATTTAAGAATCTAGGTATGCCAACAGAATTGTGTATATGTCACCAACCTTTTAAAACAATGGCTTATAGGTAGATTCGACTCTTCTTTCACATTAGTATTTTATTTGTTTTAAACTATTATCAAGAAACACATATTAGCCTATAGTTTACTTTGTCTTTTGTCCCTAGCATTCACTACTTCTCACTTAGGTTAGCTTTATTTTCATAATTCATTACCATTTTTTAAATTCTTTTAAATTTCTTTAAATTCCTTTATGTACTTGTTGGTCCTGTATCTAAATATACTATTTCAAAAGCAAGTGCACTGTGGATATTTTACTTTATTGCCTTCTCCTGTTTCAATAATTTACAACTGTTGTCCTAATCACCGTCTAAGATTCAATCTAGATCAGGAAAAAACTATTCCTTGTTGAGCTTTTAACACTGTAGTTTAAGGAAGCAATCCTAAATCTTTCAGTTTTGTCTCTGTTCTATAGCATGCCTCAGAGATTTCCCAATTAATACCAGAAAGGTTGAAATAGGTTGAAATTAAATCATCCATAAGGATAATCTTGTTAACCTATCTTGCCCTTCTTATCTCTTCACATTAGTTTTCTGTTTTTACTTCCTGTCCTTGGAGGTTCATTGTACAGTATATCTGTCTTATTTTCCCTTAATACTCTTATGTATAAACTAGCATTACTTCCTGAGGATGTCAGTTTCATTTTTCATCATGCACTCCATTTTTCCTAACTTAGAAAAATGCAATAAAATATAACAAAAAAGAAAAAAAAATCTCTTTCTTAGGTAACCTGTCACAGAGATGGCTCTAAAGACTACCCTGATATCTGAAAGCTAGTTGGTTCTACTCTTCTAGTCTACTAGTCTACTGCATTTTAAGTGCAAGATCTCTGCTTCTTCTTGAGCTGCTTTAAGATAGGTTTAGTTTATCTTTTCTAAAATAAACATCCTTTTTCGTCTGTCTCTGATTACGTCAATCATTCACATAAGATGATGCATCCCAGCAATTAAAGCTTTTAGAATTGGAATTTCCCTAATTCTATGACAGGTTTAGCACAGGTATGTCAATATGTTATTTGTAGCTATTATAGGACAGCATTTGGCAATGAAGAAGCTGAAAGACAAGAATTTAAAAGCAACTTCATCCCTTGAGGCCTTAATTCAGGCTTTTAGCTAAATAATAGACTTCAATCACATGATCCTCATTAACTTCAAGATAACCGTTATTCTGATGCTTTCAGTGGAACACCCATTTGCATATTTTTCTGGATTGGTCCAACATTCATATGTACTTGTGTGCACAGAGGTATTAAGAGCAAAACAGTACTAACAAAACTAAAAAAAAATAATAACTGAAGGAGGCAAGACAAAACAAGAGGTTTCACAGTCTCATCACAAGTCACTGTGAAAGAGAAAGTGAATATCAGCAGCCTGGGTGGATATCACTCTAGAGAATCCTTAATTAAAGCTGAATTAAACTGAATTAAAACTCGCTCTGAAACGACATTAATATCATGCATTTTAGAGTATTATTTGTGCCTGTGTGCAAAGCCATGTTCAATCCTGCCATGTTTCAGGAGACAGTGAAATCGCAACACCTCTATCTAGTGTTATGTATTTTCATTGTCCAGCCATATGAATCCAGTGCATGAGCGCTGATCATGGTTTTAATCACACAGTGTACTTTAGCAGCACACTAAGTACGAGTTACTATACCCTGTTCTCAGCAAGAATTATTAGTTCAGCTGGATGACTCCCTAAGTTTATATCAAGACGTTTTTTGTCCAGTGAACCCAATAGGGTGGGTTCACAGTTTTGGGGAAGGCACTATGCTGTCATATTCATAATATCTTTTCTGTTTATGTCCAGCTCAACCCAAAAGATTCAAACCCTTGAACTCTACAAAATATCCATGTCCATTGCCCATTCATTCATGCTGTTTCACAGGACCTGTGAGTGTCCTTGAAACTTCTGTTCTTGTTTGGTTAAGTGCATTTTTCTTCCAAAAGGAAAATACAAAAAAAAAAAACCTTTCCACTCTCAGGTGTTTATATGGGATATGGACAACATTGCATCTTGAACAGAGCTAAGGAATCACATTAGTCTAAATTTTATGGGAAAAAAATAACTTTTAGAATAATTTCAAATGTGTAATTTTATTTCTTCTAGACACTGAAATTTGGTTGCCATAGTGTTGATTCTTCATGTATTGTTCTCTCCTACTACTTCACCAACTGTTCAGAATTACAACTTGGGTTTAAGGGAAAAGGAGATAATTTCTTCAAAGCATGTTCTCCAGCCCATGAGCTTACCAGGTTTCCAAATCCACAGAAGCAAAAAAATTCAGCTCCTTGAAACACAAACAGAACAGAAATTGCTTGCTTGTTCAGTACTTTTTTTTCTAGCATTTTTTTTCCTATGTGGGTAATAATATTTGCAAATAGAGCCAGTGTTACAAATATTTTAGGTTATAAAATATTTTGATAAAAATTGTTCCAGACCAGACCAGATTTGTTGATAAAATAATAGACACACAAAAAAACAAATGCAATCCAAACATTTTGAAACTATGTATATATGGCATTATTTCATCAGAAAACCACAGCCATTGCTGTACCTTTAATTAATATCTAGGCAATTATTTCTCTTTTCTCTCCAGCTCGAGGAACAGAGTTCAATTTCCTATAAGAATGCCAGCTCGTAACCTTTCCAGGTACAACAAATGAAGCACAATTCAAAACAGAATAATGAATGTAAGAACTAGCGATGAACAGAATATAGGGAAAATAGACTATGCCTGCAATCCTCCAGGTACCTTCTTTTATTCTGAACTCTCTTTATTAGCAAGTACCTTAAAATGGTACAGAAAAGGAGCCAAATCCTGCCTATATACCGTGTACTTTTCCCACAGTAGTTTATCTGAAGGCAGAACTCAGGTCCAAATTTCTTTCAATAGAATCACTTCAAATTTAATATAGGCCATCTCCTTTTCTCCTGAGGTCTTATTTCTCAAATTCAATCAAAATCAGTTCTTTTAAAATGTCCTATCTTATCTTTTATCTTTTCACATGAATGCCCTGACTCTGGCACTTTGCCCCTATCTAATTCTGTTATTTTCACTGTCCCTTCATTTCTAACTTCTGTGTACATGGTTTCTTTTCATCTGCTTTTTCTCTCTCTTGCCTGCTGCAGCTGGCCTTCCTGTTTTCCTTCCTCGCTGCCCTAGAAGCCTCCTGTACAACTGGCAAAGCCTCTTTTTGTGGAGTGCCAAGGAGTGCCTTAATTTCCTTGCTAGTTAGTTGCTAATTAACAACATTTTACCTGCTTTTGGACTGAAAAAGTTACAAAGCCGTCATGCTGAGATAGTGAAGCATTTGTATTAAGTTTGGGTATGTCACATGTCCCAGTACTCCCAGGCACTGTCACGGTGCTAGAGCTGGCACCGTTGCAGCCTCCCAGGGCAGAGACTGAGGCCCCAGGCTGGGCTGAGATGGGACCACAATGGGGTGGCCATGGCGCCCCTACAAGACCTGACTTTATTGTGGACCCAGGGCAAAAGATCATCCACATGAGTAAGATTCCATGTTCAGTTGGGCTAAGATCATTAACTAAAGCAGCAGTAAAATAATGACCAAATTGCATAGCTGAAAATGCAAACAGGTAGAATAAAGGCAGACTCCCTGCTTCAACTCATGAAAGCTGTGTACCAGGCACTGTGTGTCTCTTGTTGAATTAAATGATACTGAAGAATATTTTCAATTACTCAAATTCTGTCTCATATACCAATAAACTTTGAGAACAGTTCTTTGCATGCTTTTTACTGGGTCAAATAACTTTCTCCTGGATTCTCTCAGGAGCAGTTTAGAAAGCAGCATGTGTCATGGACCTTTGTTTTTTTACAGATGATTTGCATGTTGCCAACTTGTTCCAAAGGCTAGATATGAACATAGATTATAAAATGCCTGGTGGTTGAAGTGCCACAGATCGGTCTCAAACACGTTTGGTTTACTAATATAGATGTAATCATTAAATTCACAAAAATATTGCAAAAATAATATTGCCTATGGTTCTTATACTTTTTCCTTACATATTCAAGCCCAAAGCACTTTTTATTATACCATATAGAAATTAATGCCCTGAAATGAAATGAAGACCCTAAGCATGTGATTACAAGGGAGATCTGAGAAAGGTATACTAGCATACTTTACTGAGTACTCAAAAATAACAATTCATTTAGGTGAATATTTGAGATTTTATTTTTTAAAATTTTGTATAATCACAAATGTTTTTTTTTTGTTATTGTCTCATTTAGTAGTTAATAAATACATTTTTATTTCTTTCAAAAAGAAGATTTAGAAATACTCTGATGCCACAGCTGAGATACTTAATAATGTATGAATCTTTTGTAGTTTAATGCTTCTAACTTGACTTCTGTAACAGATTCTGGATTTGCATTCTTTTGTCTTTGTGTCTTTGTTTCTTATATTAAAAAAGGCAGAATATCTTTACTTGAATGTTTTCTTTGCTAAGCAATGCTTTTATACTGTGTCCACTACAAGTTTGTTATGTTTATTTTAGTGATTATTTCCATTGAGTGGAAAAAAAGAGTTTTGGAATTATCCCTTTTATTTCTTATTATTCCTATACTTCCCATTCTTTGAGTTCCATACAAGTAAAAAAAAATGCACTGTGTGATGCAAAGTAAACCTCAGTTTTGTTTCTGACTAATGTCTGAAAACATGGACATGAAAGAACATGGTGTGCAAGAACATGGACAGAGAATTAAAAAAAAAAAAAAAAAAGGAGAGAGAACTTTTAATCCTCTTTCTAAGTTTTCTAAGTTTTCTAATTGGAAAGCAATTGTGCACAAAGACACCCATTCCATATTACTGATAAAGAGACAGATAATGGTTCTATAAATAATAAGCAATGTCAGTAAAGTGAAAAATGAAATGGCAGTGCCCGGTAAGGTAGGCAGCCCACAGCCCAGGAAGCAGGACCACTGAATACTGAGTGAATTTAGCAACAAGCACAGATTCTCTTTGTAGTCAGCAAGCTTTCAAACTCCTCCTACATTTTCAAAGTGGCAAACAAGGACTTCAGTAGTGAATTTTCCTTTGATTTTAATGAGAATTTCACGATTAAAACTCATCGCATAGTTTTTGAAAACAGCTGTTGGTGGAAGGTATTATAGACAAATAGCCAAAATGTCAAGCAGCAAATATGATTACAAGGAATAAAAAGTAATTAGAAATGTATTTTCAGCTGGTGAAAATTATTTTTCCTTTGACTGAGCTATGACAAATTATAGGATCTTACCCACACATTCATGTGTCTGAAGACCCTGACCATTCATAAAAATTACACCTTTGCAAAAATGTAATGAATTAATTCCAAATTTATACTGCTTATGTGTTTAAAATTAAGCTCATTACACTTATAAACAATATAAACTGACTTTTGCATACAGTTCTAGTTTTTAATGAGTTCAAGGTAATATTTTAATGAACAAGAAATGTTAATGACATAAACCAGAAATTTGAAAATCCAGTATTTTGACAGGTACATATGAAATCAATTTAAAACTTCCTAAGTATGTGTATGTAAACATTGTATCCTTTTAAAAATTTGATATCGGTTCTTATTCCTTATGTTTCTCTTTCAGTTATTTGGGGTTCTTTTACTTTTTGTTTTTCGTCCCTTTTTAGTGAAGCAACATATAGACAGACAAAAAAAAATGTAATTACTTCTTTTGTGGTATAAAGGATATGAAAATTTGTGAAGAATAAAAACTTGTAGAAATGAGTCTAAAACAGTGAAAATACAAAATAGCTCAAATAAATAAACTTTTCAAGACATATTAAAGCTCTATATACAGGTAAGTGTTGTTATTCCTTCTGATCATAACTTCACTTACCTGAATTAATTAGCCAACCTTAAAAAGAGCCTAAAACTCCTGAATATTTGTCAGAACTGGCATTGTGTGTGACTGTATTTTCTCTTTATCTAGACTGAGCTCAGACTAAACCCATGCTACCTACTAATTCCCTCTGTCCTTTTATCTGGAAATGTCAAGGTCTTCCTAGGAAGGATTTTAACATGTTATATCTCCTAATGCTGGTTATGAACACACTGTCACAAGGACAACTGGTGGAGGCAGGCTGCCAAATCAAAAAGGGAGCAGTGGGACACATCTACAGTACGCAGGGGGAATCTGTTATAATATAATTAAAGCAACATAGAATTGTCTGGTCAAATATAAATGTCTACTTTATGATGAGATTAATTGCTCTCTAAACATCATTGACTGGAAACAAAGCATGGAAACAAAGTCACACCAGGACAAGCACAGACAAGTTCTCAGACCCCACAGAGCCAGGTCAGTGCAAAGTCTATAGCCTATAGACCTATATAACCAGTCTATAACAAGTCTATAGCCTATAAACCTATATAACTAGTCTATAGTCTATAGCCTATATAACCACTAATAGCAAACTTGTAAAACACCAGAAGCAAAAACAACAAAAAACATTGATTCCATGATCTGGGAAGTTACCAGGAGCATTTCACTTATCATCAGAAGCACTTGATTTATGCAGTCTTTAAACTATGTTTTATTAGGCCAAAGCATTTAAAAGGCATCAGGAATAACAGATGCTTCAAAATTTGTGTACCAGTTTAAAATCAGACTCCTTTAAAGAACGACATAGCAGGTGCACCATTGGCTATGAGAACTCAATGTTGAGAACCTTTCCACTAATTTCTGAACCTTCATCTTTCATAGAAAACTTTCCATAGTTTGATTATTTTTCTGCATCCTTTTTTCATGCATGTGGCGTGCTTGAAGGGATGTGTTCACAAGCTGATTTATAATAGCAATAATATTTTAAATTATTATTGTTTTGATCCTTCAGTATTCTGAGAGTTTATATGAAGTTGTTTATAATGATGCCTATCATTATAAAGCTAGGCACCTATTGTCATTTTAGAGCCATATCCATGAATAGTTCCTATTGTTCCTAAAAGTATTGAATGCCTGTTATGTGTCTGGTTTAGCCGTGAAAAAATACTCAAAAACATATATTACTAGGTGAAGATCACTACTGACTGCTTTTTAATATATAAATAATTTCAATATCCATCCTTAGATATCAAGAGATCAAAATGAACATATTAGACATACAATAAATTCAACACATCAATTAATCTAATCCAAGAACATAACCTAAGAAGAGCATCATTAAATCTGTCCCCTTTGTCAGGTATATGCTACTGGTATCTTTGGGAAGAAGATTACTTCTTAAGGTTTGTATTCATTTCTTTGTTGTTCTTGTTGTAATGAATTGAAGAGGGTTTTGTTAGTTTGATTGTCTGATTCAACAAAGTCTGACAAAACATACCTATTACATCCTATCATCATCCTGGAGCTCTTTGTTCCCTGTTTGTATTGGGGAGTTTACTTTTCAGTGCTCTTTATTAATTGGCAATTAAATATTTTAGTTTTTATGTTCCAGTCCTGGCTGGTTATCAGATATATGAAATTATTTTTCGTTGCCTCAGTGGGGATTATCTGTAAGCTATACCTTTGGTTTTCTTTAAAGTACAACCCTGAGAGTGCATTGACTGGAGCTGTAATATTTGTGTCTATGATAACTAAAATTTCTTGTTACAAGTTTACCCATGGTTATATTTTACACTCTCACTTTTATTTCAAGCTTAACATAGTCTTTACTTTTTTATTCAACTAATTTTGACAGGATACCAAATTATGTTTTCATCAAGAACCAAGAATTTGTCTTCTTTATAGGAAAATTAAACATAATGCATATTTTCACTATTTTCATATATCTATATAATATACGTAGAAAGACAGGGGAGAGAGAGGGAGAAAAAGAAATGTAATCCATATGTCAAGTAGGTAGTTCAGGCTTTCATTAACAGAATACACTGATATCAAATCATATCTGTGTAACTATCTTTTCTCTACACATTTTAATAGGTTATTTTAATTATCCATTTCCTTTCTACCGAGAGGTATTTTTTCATATTTTTTGAAGAGAATTTAGATCATAATAGAGGCATATGTTCAAGGTAACACCCCTTAATTTATTAAGAAAAGAGAAAGCAGCTGGTTCGCATGAATGACATTTTCTGTTATGCACCAGATTTACATGTCCTCCAGTATTTATTTCAAGGTTATATTTAGAGATGTCATTGGTATTGTTACAGATCAAAGAACTTTGCTAAGGGTAGAGGATATTTAATGTCTCAGTTTCCTGCAAATTACTCTAAAAACTTCACTAATGATACATCTTCTCCTTTGACTTTCTATTCACAGGAAGACTGTCATGCGGATAATGAGCTTAGATTAATTAAAGTAATGGACTAAACCTGACTTTTGGTAACCGCTGTGAGAATCTAAATTGTGCTGTGGATAGTGCAGTGTACATAAACAAGAGACTCAAGGTGTCACTGCTCTTAATTAGCTCATGCAAAATTTATGTATCTGTATTGGTTGGATAGCCTATTCGTTTTAGTATTCTTAAATTAAACTTTTTGGTTTTGTTTTTTGTTTGTCTGCTTCTCTATATCCTCACTAGCTTCACTTGATATGTATCTGTGTTCTTACATTCCAGTAGTCTTATCCCATTTAATTTGTTAGTGAAGTGTTTTTTAAAGGTGCAGGTTTCAACACAGTTGGCTGTTTCATCATATTTCCTACTTTCCTTCAGACAATAAAGTATTTCTTGCTTTCTTTCAGTCTTTGTAGAGAATTAAAAATTCCTTTCAGCAGTAGCTAATAAAATGGCTAATAAGAAATACTTCCATCCATCATATTAGTCATAGGACATCACATTTTGCCATGTTCCTGAAACATTGTTAAGTGTCAGTTTGTGAGAGAGCAGTGCCAGAACAATATATAAAATCAGAACATTCTATTAAAAATTAAAAATCTGGAAAGCACCTTCTAATGTGCTAACTCCTAAAAGAGACTTCCCATATCAGCCACCTTCAAAAGTAATCTCTATTAATTCCCAGTGCCTGAGATATCTCACAGAGTCTCTCCCTTTCCATAATGAAGACTTTCTCTTACCGGGCTTTTCTGCAGGCAAAATCAGCCTGACTATAGCGAGCAAGTTCAAAAGATTGTGGTGTATGACTATCTCAACACCTGGACCAAACCTTTATCTGGTCAGACTAGTAAAATATAAACTTCTCTAATCAGCGGTTACATAATCATCTCTGAAAACGGCTCTGAGAAATGGTAGAGGAGTTAAAAAAGAAGACAAGAGGAATCTGTGCTTAAAAACATAATTAATGAAAATATATTCATAGCTCTAATTGCCTAAGGGAAATGGAGAGGAAAAAAATGGACCGCTGGACATTTGTTATAGCACTATTTCCTTGGTGGCAATTGGAAACTACAGTGTCATGTGACAGTTCTCTACATGAGAACTAGAAACTAGCAAGATAGCTAGAAGATATTAAAATATTATATAACCAAACTTCAGTGGCTCCAGGATTTAGTCAGTAGGTGTCTTATTACTATAATAGTGATTGCAAATATGGTTAATACATTGAAATTTAGCATTGAAGGGTCTGTTCATGGTCAGTTTGCAGACAGCGATCAAGTAAGCCTACTTTGAGATTTTATTCCAAAGAACAGGCAGCATGAAAGTCAAAGTATTGAGAATGAAATCAGGTGCACCTAACTTGGCAGACAGGCAAATCAGGCCATCCAGAATAAGTGCTTAAGTATTCTATAAAGATAATTTAGAATACTATGTGTTTTGTAGAATGCAAAGAGAAATCCAGGCCATCCTAGCTAGCCACTTACCTCTTTTCATTACACATGTATTTAGTCTTGTCCACCAGAGGATGACTCAGTCAATATCTAATATCTAAAAACTAAAAAATACCCCACTGCTTTTCTAGCTATATTTCGTGGAAACGGTATCTGCCATAAATTTGTTCTGATTATGTTACTGTCTAAGGGGTCAAGTTCCTCTTTAAGTGGTGCATCACATCTTAAAAATATAGGGTGAAATGATGACCCTGAAAACTTTATCTCTGCAAACTCATCATGAAACAAAATGCTCTACTGTTATTGGATAACAAATGCTCTACTGTTATTGGATATTTTTTGGGGAAGTCATGGTTTCAGTCAGTGCTTTAAGGAAGCACTTATCAGCTGCAGTACTCAACTAGTGTAATATAGTTGCTTTATATCAATATGAACTCTCAGAAACAACACCAAACTGCAGCCTCTGAATTATCCCCTGTAGTTCAGTTGATAAGAAGCATGTGGGGCCACTTCCAAAGGGCAGTGTAATAGGAACAAACTCTGTTTCTTTATTCACAACCTTGTTCTCCAAATCTATCTCACCATATCTGCACCTTCAAACACTCCCATATATTTTGCCCCATCTACTTCTGATATGTCACATATAATTTGAGTTTCATAACATAAAAAAATACTCTGTTGAACTGTAACAGTATCTTTGCATTATTATTGACATTTTCCATGAAAGAAATATGCACAAAATAGTGTTCTATGGATGTGAGGGCTTCCGCTGGGATCCAGAGGATGTTCAGGATGAGTCTAATGAGTGATGATGCATCAAACACATCCTAACTCTCTGGCAATGTTCTCTAGGCATTGTTGGTGAAGGCCGATCATTCTCATATGAGCTCCGATGCAAAACTTAGACTCTGGTGCTCTAAATTTGTACTGTAGACACAGCCTTTTTTTAAAAAAAAAAAAAAAACTCAGGCAGGAATTAGTATTTCTTGCTTTGACTCAATTTATATATTTATTTCAAGTATGTTTGTCAATTCATATCCTGTGGAATTCTATATACAGAGTTTTACAAACAGATCAGCTTATTCCTTCTCCAGACAAGAAAGTTTTGATCTTCCAATGGATAACATTTTCTATTGTTCAGTCAAGTTTGAGATATGGTTTTAGTCTATCAAAGAATTCTAAATATGACAGGACAGTATTCAACCCAATATGTTATAAAAAATGCTAAAAAAAAACCAAAAAACCAAATAACTTCTGAAGTGAGAAATATATCAATAGAACTTTAAGGAAGAGATGCAATAGAGACAAACATGATTTACAAAAATTTAATTTCTGTAATTGAAATCCAAAAATCCAAATTGACAAATCAAATTTGCATAACTGACTTAAGTAAGCATCCACAATCCATGAACTGTGTACGGTAAAGGAGAGAGGAACATTTGGGATTGAATCTTACCTTAAGAAACTACACATATTTTAAAATTTATTTATGCCAACTCTGCCACTATAAGCCTTGTCTATAAGCCACTATAAAACCATTTCTCAGATTGAGATATATAGATTAGGAGCTGGTAGTATTCAAATCAGGATTTCTGTGCCTGATGGCAGTGACTAACGTTCTTAGATTTGTGGCAAACAAGGGTCCATACCTGACAGGTGGTTGATCATAAGTGGTAGATAGTTTTTTATACCAACAGATTCAAATGGCAGTTCGGTGGTGGCCTTGAGTGAATGTGGGCATCTAAAGAGGCTTTGCGGCTCAAACATAGGATGTGTTGTGTACTTCAAAGAAAATGACTGAGGATGCATTTTAATGTTAATAAAATATTTGGTATGAATTTACATAACTTTTTCATAATTGCTTGCATTATGCATGCACTACTCTGGTAATGTATCATTGATTTCAGTAAGCTCCATGTATGGAATACATTATTCTTAATCAGAATTGACATTTTACAAAGAAACTGCTCCAAAGGAACTGTTAATATGGAGGTTGTCAATGCCTATTAAGACTAATTTGCCAAAGCCACCCAAACCTGCAGTATTAGTCTTAAAATGCATTTTCATATTATGCATTTGAGATATTAACTCTAGTGGCACTGAAGGTTTTGCTGTATATGGTGGTGGTGCATGAAATATGTGCGGAAACTACCAAGAGTGCATTTCTGTTGCAAACAGGCTGTTGGAGTGCAAAATAGAAAGAAAGATTGAAGTTGTGTATTACAAAACATGTACTGACACTTCTATGTATCTGCTATGTACAGACTACTGCAGTAGCATGAAGCATTCTACTGTAACATTTTCTATCATCTACATATTACGTCTGCATTTTTTTTTGGGGGGGGGGCTTCTGCCTTTGTTGTTGTTATATTGTAACAAGTTTATTTCAGATTCTTACAAAGACTGGAATTGCCTTGACATATGGGAATTCATAGGGAATCTGGAATAGGCAGTTTAGGAACTAATTTAGAAATCTTATCAAGGATAAACATGAGGAAATAATGGAGACTTATGTACTCCTGGCATCCTTCTAAGCAATTCAATGGAAATCACTGACAAAATGCAGGGATTGAGGCATCCACCATGTTGCTGTTACCTCCAGAAAAACTAAGGTAAGGCTTATGAATTGTGAATTGGTTTCCTTGCACTAGCTCTTCTACTTTTATCATCAGAAATTCTGATACTAAGAGGATAATTTAGCCTGAGAATTATAAATTATCAGCCAAGGCTGCATCTCAAATATTTTTGATGACTGTCGATCACTGTGAAGCAGTGCTGAAAGATCTCATAGTGTCTCTTGAAAATTACACCATCTCTTTGAAATCAGACCTGTAGAGAGTTTTGCCTTGTACCTTCTAAGAAAGCGTATTAGCTATGACTGTATCAGAACACAAATAAAGCATACTTCAGAAATGGGTATATAATTACAGAATCACAGAATTAGTTTGAAGAAGTACAAAATCAAGGCTTCAAAAGTTCAAAGGTCAAGTAGCCAAAGACATAATCACAAATATTGTGTATCCTAAATTAAAATGTGCATTAAATTTTAAGATGTATTTCTCTAGTAAACTGTTTTTATACTTCATGTCATAAAAAACTCGGAATGATAAGGCAGAAAGCATTTAAAGACACTATAATAATATGCTATACAGAAAATTAAAGGATTGTTAAAACTGGTAAGGATATATATATTTCCCCCCACAGAGAAGTAAGCACCTGCTTTACACCCATCCACAGCAATTCTGTCTTGGTTTTGATATCTTCATTATGTCAACAGTAAAACTTAATAAGAAACATTCTGAAAATAAAACATATTTTTTCAGGCTGCAATAAACTACTTTCTTAAGAGGAAAGAAAAAAAAAACGAGATAAAAGAGGAAAAAAGTGTGTGGTCTGCTAAACTAATCCTTCTTCTCTAAATCCTATGGCTTTTGGTGTGATATATGGATTGTATTAAGAAGCTCAGAACCACTTGATTTTACAGTATCAACTGCTTAATTTGTACAGAAATATGTTTATAACTGGGATTATTAGCTCACTGTATCATATTATAATGTGAGCTTTTCCCCATTTTGAACTCAGACTAAAAACTATTTCTTCCATTAAGACTGCTCAAGTCCTTCTCCTCTTGTTTTCCAATTTAGTGAGAGAACATGTACTTAAAGACTCGAGCAGTTTTTCTTTATATTCAAATTCCCTTAAAACTAGAGGAAGAAAAAATGAAACCAAACAAAAAGATAAACACGCTAGCATTTAGGTTTTTATGTAGACAAGTACTGAAGAGCTGGCTTATCTGTTTTGCTGAATATATTTAGAGAGAATATTTATGATTAAGAATGACTCTGTTTCAACACTTTGACTCCTGGGGTTGTACAAATGAGATCCCAATCAGCTAAATTTTCCTGTTCTAAGTACAGTTTTGACAAGGTATCGAGCCAACAATCTATTCAGGATGGTCTGTAGTCTTAGCACAACACTTAAAATAGCTATAGAATTGACATGTCACCTCACACATATTATAACAACAGAGACTTTCATATAGGAAATCAATGGCCATTACATTTAAGTAGGTGCATAGCAAAATTATCTACATACTGAGTTTTCACTGTCAGATTGTTCTCCTATTCTTAAATAGCTGGAAACATGGATGTAAGAACAAGTAAATAATAAAGATCACAATAAACCATATATCTGAAACATCCACCAAATGTCTCAGAATAGCAGAAGTATATACTACATTTGAAAACTCATAAAATGATGGTTTTTAGAGCTGCTGCTTTGAGGAAAATACATTAGAATACCCTAATAAAACAATCTATATCTCCAATACAAAAGTGTTAGTATTCCTCAGCTGCAGATCTCAACAGCAAGGTTGAGATAACTGAAACAAAAATATCAAGAACAATACTTGAAATGAAGCATACAAATAAAGGTTCTGATTTGATATCTTAGCTTAAACTCTTCCACAGATACACGATTTAGGATTAGGCCCACAGCTTATAGGAACCTCTTTTCAGCCTGTATTTACAAAGGTAAAAATCAAAGTACAGATAACAAATTTTTAGTCCAGGATGTTGATAGCTTCAGGACAACATAAATTCTTTATAATATTCTAGACAATGCAGTGAATTTGTTGTGACAGAATCTTTCAAAGCATTGGCACAGCCAAACTCCATGTTGCCTTCAATCCAGTCTCTCATTTAAATATAAACTGCATTCTAACATCATCTTATTGACCTTTCTCTCTCTTCAGCTCAGTTATGTTCCGTAACCATATTTGTTTAAAATTCCCAGAGCTTTTAAGTGAGAGTCTGGTAATGACATTGACTATTGTGAAGCATGCACCATCTGATCATAGTACTTTGGCCATATCTATGAAATGCATTTCCAACTCTGCATCACAGCTATAATTGTATGCTCTCCTTACTAAAGCACACACTGCTACAACTTTGTATGTCACATAAAGTTGTAATAGAGCATGGTTATGCTGAATAAAATAAAAGGTTGCTCTATGAATTTTTTAATGCAATTTTTTCTCTTCTTTTTATATGAAAATCCCATTAACACCTCAACATATTATACTGGAACACACTTTTAGAGCATAATCTGAAAAATTCCATTAATGTATTCTTGCTGATCATCTCAAGAGGGTACCAGTGAAAGTGAAAGAGATTTTCATAGCTCATGAACCAAATTGTTTTGCATTTTGCTGCCAGAGCTCTCTGATAATTGATACATTAGTTCAAAATAGAATCTTTTACTATTACTGGGCAACAGGGACTCTTCTTTAAATGATATCTAGAAAATAGGTGAGCTATATGAAAGTGTAAAATTTTTACATGACAATCATCTGCAGCAGATACTGAGACACAGAAAAACCAATCAGGAAACAGATTGAAGAAAACTGCTTCAATGTGCTTCAATGTGTGTGCTTGTAGTGGAGAATGGTCTCCATATAGTTTAGATGAAATACAATTCTCTGGAGACTGGGTTGCCAAAGTCTCTTTTAACTCTGCTTTACTGGTTCATATCAAGAGCAGGTCAGTAGAATAAAAGTTGAGGTCTTAATTTTAATAAATACTTAAAGTACACAGAGTCGTTCTCATGCCCATTAGAAGTGTGATCTTCTGGTCATATACTTTCCTCATAAATTTTTAGCACTTTTTTTTTTTTTTTTTCCTCCTGATTTACCGACAGCATGGTTAAACCAACACCTCTTTGTGAATATTCTTTTTGCCCTTACTTTGGGTCACTCCTCCATTATTAGCCTCCTTAGCTGGGAAGTCAGAATGTCCCTTCTTAAATTCTGTGCTAAACAGAATCTACTTGTTCCTGTTATCCCCAGTAGCCTACAAAACAGCAACAACAACAAAACAGATATTAACTTCCCTGCATGTCAAACAGATTTCTTCCATCTCTTTCTAGTCTATCAAATAGACTGTGTCTATATTGCTAAGAGAAATAGAGCCCAGAGTTACTTAACCACTAGGGAATTGTTACAACAACTAAATCAGCTCAGGCCAAGGCTAGTCTGACAAGTTCTAAAAGTCCTGAGGTCGGTACAGAGCGTAGGACTGCCAGGTCAGTACAGAGCATATGCCTTGTATTAGTAATGGAAATACCATATTTTATAGGCTGCAAGTTCCACTTGCAAATGTAATTGAAACTGTCAGTGATTTAATCAATACTATGATTCAAAAACTTGCTGAAGAAAGTAGATTCAATTGGATGGAGAACACATGGAAGCTTGATCATAAGAAATCATCCAGTCACATATTAATTAGTTCATTAATTGATATCTCAAAAAAATTGAACAAGGCAAGCTTTATTTGAAATATTTGAAGAATATTTGAATAAAACTATGGCATACATTTAAGAAAAAAACACGATTTTTAAATTTCTTGACCTATACAATACTTTCGCACTACTACGTTGTATACTAATACAAACCTCAAAGGTTTATTTGGAAGCATGGCATGAAAATAAACATGAATGAGAGATTCAGTTAAATATTCTTAAGTAGCCCTGGAGGATGCAAAACTGTCAACTGCAATTGCAACAATTTACTATCTAACATGATCATATTATAACTGGTACAATGCTGTCATGGTGGAACTATCACAAAAGTAAAGAAATTGAAGAAAGTGAGGAAAAATATATTTGAAATTCTTCAAAAGGAAGACATCCTGCAGAGATCTCCATGGAGCAGTTCCAGACTTTCTACAGAAGATAGGAGCTAAAAGGAAGTGTAGGTGTAACATTACTCTCTCATCTGGAGTTGCTATGTGGTATTTCAGACGAAAAGTCACTGCAGTTCCTTTGAAAGTAAAGTGGCCCAAGAACACAATGAGTACAGATTAGGTTTGTTGTAGTAAACATAAGATGAGTAAGCATGCTTAAAAAAAAAAGATTATATGTAGCTGCAAATACTTTTACAAGGATTTACTAAAGTTTTCTCTGTCAAAGAATCTGATTTTTTGCTTCAGATGAATCTGTAATATACTGAGACTTAATCATAATTAAGCTTATATAATTTTTATATGGATGCCCAACTGTCTGTCTGTGTGTCCTTTTTCAACAACTACAGCTCTATTGAACAGAATATTGATTTCAAATATGATTATGAAAATAGGTTCTTCAGGAGAGTGGAGATACTAAAAATGTTATCTATAACCACAGTTTATGGAACGGCTGCATGTTGAGCTACAGTCCTATACAACAATAAAGAATTGACTTGGGATTGGAGAGAGGAGGGTGAAATTGGAGGGGGGAAGGGAAACAGGAAAGAGAAATGGAAAGAGTGAGAAAGAGGGAGATCTGATTATAACCCAGGAAAAGGGATATTTACTAGCAGAAGACTTTGTATGGAACCAGTACTGCAGGGTGTCAGGACCTCATCCTAGCCTAGTCTGATTTTAGCTAACAACAGTTCTATAGTGATTAAGTCATTATTGCCCCTTGAGCTGTTGTAGCCAAAGCCCTGGAAATATCAGGAAATGCAACAAAGTCCTGTTTGGGTACCCAAGGTGGTACCCGAATTAGCAAACAGTTGTCCTTTGTGACGGTTGAGGCTGAGGAAGGCTGCTGTGCAACTTTCATCTGGGGTCTCATGAGAAGGAGACAGTGATTTAAAATACATATTAAAACAGCAACAAGCAGGCCACAGCCCTGAGGAGTAAGGGATCCCACAGCACCAGCAGCAGGTATCTGATCCCAGTGAAGAACTTGGGGTGTCATCTACAGACTGTGACTCCAGACACCTCTCTGCTGGAAGAAGCTGACTGTTAAAATTAGGGTTCAGAAAGACTTTGGAAACATTATCTTAATATGACATATTATCTTAAATAGATATTGATCAATTTTCAAAAGGCACAGGAAACATTTCTGTTTATTCTAGGGCTCATAGATCAGCTTCTTTAAACATAACTACAAAATGACATAATTTTAAAATGCAAGATGAAGCCAATACTAATATTCCCAGATTTCACTCAGTAGTTTTTCAATACAGCACAGTAGTGAAGACATTTTAGATCCACATCTCATTATTTCCTGAAACATCCTGAAACATACATGGCATATTTTTTTCCATACATCAGATAAGAAGTTGTCTCAAAGATAAGTTTGTAAAACAGTTTGTAAAAATATAGCATTTCTGGGAAAATAAAAATAAATACTGTATGTACTGTGTGTATTAAAAAAAAAAAAGGGAAAATACCTGTTGCAAATTTTATTCAGTTTAAAATTGATCAACCTTTTGTACTCCGCAGAAAAATCCTGCATGATCTCTTTTAACATTTACTTGCTTCTCTCCCTCTCATTTCTTGCAACACTCCCTTTTTCCTTTTTTTCCCTCCACAATTTCCACAATTCTATGGTCAGTCAACTCATGTAACTCATCAATATTTGTTATGCTTCTGCTCCTCTTCTCTAGAGTTTTCACATCTGTTGGCAATACCAGTTCCAATATCAGGTCCTATCAGCAATTACTAAATGGGCTGCACTTACAGAACAGATTGTCAGCAATTTCTCAGAAGAGCTTTTGTTTTCTATTCTCTTTAATACAGCTTTTCTTCTTCTTCTTCTTCTTCTTCTTTCTTTTTCTTTTTTTTTTACCTTTCCTTTTCTTTCTCTCCTTCTTTCCTTACCACTCCCATAAGCCTTTTCATCCATGGACAATCCACAATAAAGACCTGGCACTTGTAGAAGCAGTTGAAAGCAAACAAGAACTAGCACTGTTGTGCAGGACTGTTATATGGAACACTGGCTGTTTAGTGCTCTTTTCTTTTATCCCAGTGAGTCTTTAATTTTTACTCAGTCCTGCATAATTCACTTTTCTGAAAAGGATTTAATTTACAATTCGATGGTATCATGGGAAGAAATAAATTGTAGTTATTTAAAGCACAGGATGAGGAAGAACAGATCATACTCTTCTTACAGATAAAGATATACTCAGATTAAAAAAGAAAATACATACATACATATATACACACACATACATATTAATTAAAAATATTGGGTAGCAAACTGGAATGTAGAGATATTAAAATATTACTATATGACAAGTTTATGCCATTCATGGATCACACACCCCTTTTATCACTTTTTATGGGAAAGGACACAAATCACAGAATTACAAAGATTTCTACACAGTCACATGCTTTAAATTCTGATATTTAAAAGCTGACTTCTGAGACCAGCACTTCTAATTCTCATTTTATTCAGGAAAACAGATAACTCCAGAATAACAGCAGATGGTCTCCCATAACCTCTCTAGCTAAAAATCAAGCAGAGCTATAATCCATATCAGATTTTCTATCTGAAGAGAATGGACAGTATTGAGTCAATCTGCAGTATTATATTCATAGAATACTGTGGTGTACCATAACATGCAGAAACTGTTGTGAAAAAAGGAACCACTACATTTTTTTTACGTTTATATAAGTCTGGAAGCTGAGAAATATATTTTCAAATGCAACTGACCTTTTCTTCCATCAAAACATTCTTCCTCAAGTTAAGTTTTTATCACTTCTTTCATTAAGCATTTTTACACAGAATTTAACACTAGTATGGTAAACATATGCATTTTCCCCACACACTCTCATGTTTCTAGATTTAGGATTTAAAGGTTTAAAAAGCAGTCAATATGACATCTGAATTACCACTTCTTCTTGAGCAGGTCCATCAGTACAAAGCAATAAATGACTCTGAGCATAGGCAAGCAGGCAAAACTATTCAGAAATTCCTAACTAAACTAGGTGTTCGCAACTATTGAGTGATTATTCCTTGTCAAAAAAATTGAAAGGTACTTGAAAAAAGGTTTTGTTTTATGTTATTTTCTTTTATTTTTATATCACTTTGTTCAGTGTATTTTTACTTTTCTCTTTTAGTCATTTTACTATTTATTTATTGTTGCCATCCTCTTCCTGGTATATAATTCTCAATCCACTTATTTCTTTTGCCAATCTTTTTCTTAGAAGATTCATTTGTACACAAGGACAAAAAAAACAGCTTTTGATCTAATATATTTTACTGTACTATTGCACTATTTATCATCACCAAATCATTCCTTTTGTTTGCTCTTTTTGTTTTTCTTCTTCTTTTCTTTTTTTTTCTTTTTTTTTTTAGGCTTCTTCATTATGCTGGAAGCATGTCCTTATTTCTTGTGCATGTAGCTATGTAGCTCTAGTGTCCCTCAACACAGTAGGACAGGCCTGGGAGTCTGGTGTTGTATTTAGTGCATGAACAACAACTTAATTAAGTGGTGCTTTAGAAATATCATCAGTGCTTTGTTGCTATTACTGCACTGGGGCATGCATTGCATTGTTTTGGCAAACATGTTGGGAGAATTACTTTGTAGTTCATCGCATCGTGCTTCTGGGGTACTACCAGCTAAGGACCCTGGAACAAATTGTTTTCTATTGTACAACTACAGATCACGCTCCCAGTTTCAAAACTGAGTACAAAAGAGTCAGGATGAGGACCAATGATCTTCTGAGCTGTGCACAGCCTGAATGAGAATTAGACTTACTTTACTTTTGTTGAGGTCTCCTATGCCATGGGAGATTACATTTCTCTATTTTTTTTTTCCCCCCAAATTTGATATACTTTGATACCCTTTGATACCCTTTATTTCTCAAAAATACAGAAAACACTCTTCTGCTTCATTTTATGGTAAGAAATAGAAGAAAACAGAGGGAAAAAAATGTACTTTATAATACATTCTATGGAAGCTGTAACAGCATTTTCAGTTCTATTCAATTGCAATCTTGTGTGGTAAGAGTCATTGGGTTCAATTTTCCATCAGTTTTCAGGAAATCTGATTATTCATACCTTATATGTGAGTGATGATAAAAAAAAAAAAAAAAGCATTGAAGACATTTTCACAGTTATCGTGCTTGGATAAATTGACTAGAACACAGTGCTAGGAAAACCAAAGTTGCAAAGCCCCAGAATAGTAAGCGTAAAGATGCTCATGAGCATCTTTGCACTGCTGCTCCTGCTTAAGGCTGCATGTTCACTGATTGCTTAAATACCTGAAGATTTGGAATGCTATGATAATTATATGTGAATATTTGTGGATGTTTGAAACTAGGAGCAGAACGCAAAAGCCCTAATTGCCTGGAATTGTACATCCTTGGTTGTTACAGTACAGGCTAACATTAAGGGATTGCATAAAGTACAATTTAAAATAGATTTTTTGCACCTTTGTAACTAATTTTCCTCCCAACTTTTTCTGCCCAGTGCATTAACTTCAGCAGGAGCAACAACAAAAGATTTGCTCAAGTTTGTGAGCGACCATGTGTTTAGGGCAAGTACCTGTGGAACCAAATCTGCAGGGTCAAACAACTTCAAGGTCAAACTATATGAAGTGTTCAAGGTCAAACCATATGAAGTGAGTGGAAACTTTTCCCACTTTATAAACAATATCTTACTAAAAAAAAAAAAAAACATAAAGATGATGATTGCTTTCTCTGTGGAGACTCTACTTTTCTTCCTATACTGCCATATTTCGGGGTAGTTTGCACTCTCTGAAGATATCATTATTTTTCTCCTGACTACAGAGAAACATTAGTTGAGATTGTTACAAACGATATTTAGATGCTGAAAAACTAATGGTTAATAACATGATTCTAACCCTATTGGTCTCAGTCTTTAGCAACAAAAGGTAACTTGTGCAGCCGTGTGTAGTGCTTCCTATATGTGATGGCTTCCTAGATTTGACAAGAAAAGCTAATATTGTTGAATAATCATACCTCATTTGTCCAGCATCTCAAAAGTCATGTAATCACAAAATGCTCCTATTGCTTAATAACTTTAATAACTTAAATTCTGTCTCAGATAGCTTTTTCATTAAAAAGCATGTTACCAAACAAAGAGCTATTTAATTATCAAATACTTTTTCATATGTCTTAAAGATTGGCATGTGACACTGATGTTTCAACACGTAATAAAACTGTTGCTCCATTCATTGATAGCATCCTTTAGGTCTTCAGACATAGCATTTGTACTTCTGGTTGCTTAGCAGTAATCATCTTTCAAATCAACTCTTAAAAAGGGGTTCGTGTTTAGCATACTTGAGTTCCATGTAAGCTAGATCTCCCTAATGCTTTCTGCAATTGCTTCAGTGCTAGCCTTCAATATTCTTCAAATGCTACATAGCTATGTCAGCAGAACCTTTGCGTGTAGAAACCATATGCCGAGAAGGACTCTTTCCTTTTAGCCAATTTGCATGATCTCCCCATATAATATCAATTAAACCAAAAAAAAAAAAAAAACACTGTCTAACAGACATTTTGGTGCTGCAGTTGAATTTTCATACTCTAGTCCAACAGGGATATACTACAAAAAATATACAGGTAGCCAAGATATGAATCTATTATATTGATTTTGGTACACTATTTTCTATCAAAAGCATGTTATATAATCTTAGGAAATAGGTAAGTGTTGCAGGATGGTGCTTATAACTTCCCCTCATTATGTTTTCTGGTTATAGCAATATAGACAAACCTCCCTAAGAAAAGTTTCATCGTTTCCATGCTTTGGATTCATTGTATGTAACTTACTCTGTCTACACTGCAGAAGTCTCTAAGCTAATATTCCTGGAGTCCCTTTGTACTTAATGAAATCAAACAGCCATATATATGTTGCAATATTTTTTACTTGGTTTAGATTTCTAAATTAGGTCTACACTTTAAGAGTACCTATTTCTCTTCATTGAATATAACAGGAGACTAGCTCATATGAGTCATTTATTTTAGGAATATTTGTATTTTGTCATACGAATCACAGTCCTTGTAACAACCATTATATCTACCTGTTTTATTATTATTATTATTATTATTCAAAATGTCTGTAAAGAAAGAAAGGACAATTGTCTCAGTATGTGTTCGTACCACAGAAAACAAAAAACAAGAACAAAAAAGACTTTTCTGTTAAAACCTGTGCTACTTCTATAGCACTAATCTTATGGGGGCATTACTGTGACTAAACAGATTCCAGCAAGAAATGCTGTTTTGGAAACTGTGTCATTACTTTGTCATTCAGACTTGATCAACATTTCAGCTTTATGGTTGGTCAAAGGGATAAGAATGATTGTCTCACACTGGGATTTTTAGCCAGTTCTAGGTAATAACATTTTCCTGGTTTTATCATGATCCAAGTTTTTATGTCTCAACCCTGTGCTTCTCTGGAGCACAGAAAAATAGCAGTTTTTGTAGCTGGCGATATTTGTTTAATATTATGTAAACAGACTATACCTATTTTTCACTATTAGTAGTACTTTCATTCATATCTCAAGTACAGTAATAACATTGGATTACAAAATTGAAATATCAGTTCTTCCAAAGTTATGATGCTGATAAAAATATAAGGTTGATTCCACAAGTTAACAGTCATTTTTCAAATGCAGGGCCCTCTATTTGTCTTTACACTTGGAAATATGATTCTAGCTCTTTTAACCATAAACCATAAGATTTACCAGAAAATATATCAGCTATTAATCGCAATTTGCACTTCATGAGAATAACCTCTCTATTGTATACCTCCTGTTTTGTGAATGCTGAACACTTTTTGATCTTTTACCCACTATGTAGCACTAACAATACTGTTGGGTATTTTAAAGCAGAAGTTGTTACAACACTGGAGCAATTACTAAAATTATGTGCCTTTTTGTTGCTTCTTCTTCCTTTTTTTTTTTTTTTAAGCTGTCTGGACAGATCTCATGGATGTATTCAAACATGCACAAGGGAATGTTTGAAGAGTTTTTATGATGTACTTTAAGCAACTACAAAATTTTGGTTTTGAGACAGAGCTTTGCCCTGGAGGAGAAATCCTTCAGAGATAAGAGAGGGAACACAAGGACTCAGAAAAGAAGTTTTGCAAATGCAGAGAATGATTAGTACAAAGAAAGGAGGAGGAGACATCTGTTGATGAAATGATTTTTAGAGATAATTAAGTGCATTCATCCAGAAATAACAAACATTACACATCGTTTGCAGGCACACATGGCTTTCTTGAAAATAAGAGAGAATTAAACAGAGCCTACAAAATAATCAGCAGCTTGGGGCCAGTCAAAATTGTGTCACTGGGATGACCTTCCAGATTTTGTACAAGCCTTTATGAAGCAATAGTAGCAACCAGGTGCTGAGTGATTAAGCTAAAGAGTGCAAATATAGATATAGATATAGGGAAAATTAGGCATTTGCTTTGAACATATTGTTCAGCATTTCTTCTAGCAAAGAATGAATTTTCAACATTAATATTATATAATCACTCTTACTTTTGTAATTCTCTCCTCAAAAATCCTTCTCTTTTCCTAAAACTTGTTAGTCATTTTTTTTATTCTACACAATTCATCATGATAAGAAATGTTTGATCCTTTGTCTAATGACAGATATATGAAAAAGAATTTAAGGTAAAGAGGCACTCTACTTCAGAAGAATCTGTTATTTTAGTGCTCTGTGCACAGAATTAGGGCTACCATATTCTCTAAACAAAAAAATATGTTACTGTTGTTGCAGTTTGAAAGCCGTGTTGGAGGGAAGGAGATATCAAATACTCTAGCAGTATCGGATTCACAGTCTATGGACCGTAGGTCTGATGTTAGCCTTCCTAGGAGTGAATCGAGTTCTCAAAAAGTGCGATAAGCTCGACTCTGGCAGTATCAGATTCACTAACAGTTTGTGGACCGCAAGTCCAATTGCCCCCAAAACAAGCAGTCAAGTTCACAAACAGCATGATTTATTCAAATGCAACATTTACAAAGCAGGTTTTGGATGTCAGTACAGGAAATTCTCTACTACTACCATGGGGTATTTAGCTAGCTCTGATGTAAAAATACACAATCATCACTCACCCCAGAAGATGGGAGAGGGCTCTCAATCTTGCGGAGTCTCCTCAAGCAGTGTCCTGACTCTGCTTGTTACAATGGAATCCTCCCTCTCTCCTCTTCCTTCCTCCTTAGTTCTTCTTCCTAGTTCTTACTGTCCCATTCTTTCTTCCTACCATATCCCTCCTTAGTTCGCCTTTTATTTATTTTCTTTTACATTTAGGTGGAGTTTGAGTGACTCTAGTCATGTTTACTTTTGTTATTCATTGATTTTAAAGTCTCCCGAGTTAATTGAAAATCTAGGAAGCATGCTCAGTGAGGAGTCGTTGTTCTTTGGAAGCACAAAACTTCTGGGATGGGGTTGAGTAATGGTATTATACTGAGATTAGGAGGAGCAAAGTCTTTCAGAAGGGACTGATCTGCCATCATTGTTGGTCCAGCACCAGACATCACACTATGTGGTTTATCAGCTGCATGGTACGACCAGATCAGGTTGCCACCTCTGCAGGGAGTACAACAGAGTTTGGCCACGGTGTCTTCACTCCACTCCACTCTCCATCCACTCATCGTCTGCATGATACCATCAGACTATCCCCTCTGCAGGGAAATCAACAAAGCTTGGCCATGGTGTTTCCGTTCTGCTCCACTCTTCATTTACTCTTATATTAGTATGTGCTAGGAGGGCAGATTGTGTTGCCAAGGAAATCATGGAGAAGTAGATTCCATATATACCAACCATCCTGGAAGTGGTGACTGTCTCTCACCTCAAGCAAGCCTCTGTAATGCCATAACTTCTGTTAGGCTCTATTTTTCTCTAAGTTCTCCTATTTTGAGGAATTCTCTCACACAATTAAGTAGTCAAAAACTCTGTGGTATAGTAGCAGCAACTTCTCTTTTCAAACTCAGGTCTTCTGGCCAGAGCAGCCTCAGGACCTCATGCTTCAAAGCAATCATTTGGAAATGACTTATTTGCACTTCAACTTCCACTGAAGGTATTTGAAATAATTACTTTTAAAACTGATTTTCACCCTGTAGAAAAGCAGTAACAGAAAAGTTTCAATCTCTCTCTCTCTCTCTTTTTTTTTTTCATTCCAGTCTCTCAAAATGACGAATTCTTAAATATTGTCAAGCATTTAACTATATATATATATATAAATGATATATATAAATGATCAGGTGCTTCAGATTTGCTTTGCTCTGGAATTGTCTTCTGTGCTTGTAGGCCACACAGAGAGCACCAGGCATACAACTGAAAGAATCACTTGCACTCCTATCTTCTAATCAGTTTTTGGTAGTTTGGGATCAGAATCTGTGAAACGAGACTGTTGTGTTTTGGTGCAATCAGAATGATACCTGTGGATGGATTTGAGACGGGACTAACACATGCATGACACGATTTCAGTGGTTAACTGAAGATCCTTTTTCTGCCTAGCATTTTATGCAAGAGTTAAAAAGGAGAGAGGAGAAAGCAGAAGATCTTATGAGCTACTGCTGGGGTCAGAGGTGGCTAAAGATTGAAGAGTCAGCACAATCCTTGCAGATACTCTGCTCAGCAGGGCTGAAAGAAGGGTCATATTGATAAATAGAAAGCTCCAGAGAAATTTCTTCTGTAGGGCTAGATTAGTCAGAAACAAATCGCTTATTTATTCTGTTTCTGTTTATTTTCTAAACTTCTCTGTTACAAAACAGGAAATAGAAGCAGTGCTGGCAAAGAAGCTGTTTACCTTGCTGCGACTCAGTTACAGAAAATCACAGAATACAATGGCCAGAGCAGCCAAAAGACTTCAGCAGTTAGAGCATACGAATGTGGGCTTTCAGCCCGTAACCAAGTATTATATCAGATTCCAGACTTACAGTCCTTGACCTTTGAAAAAGGACATAAAATGGCCCAGATGCCAATGTCTTTTAATTCTGTGTCTGAATCAGCTCTTAAAAAGATAAAGGATTTTTTCTTATCTGCCAGCCATGAGAAATATGACTGCCCCTTTTCCGAAAGAGTTTTTTTTCCGATTTACACAAATGCTCTTCAAAAGCATACTAAATAAAATATATCCTGCCCTTTAATCACATGCTATGTACCAGTATTTTCCTTACGTATTGAAGACATATTGAATATGGTATCACGACTGAGACAATTGTTACAGCAATCTGTGCTGATGAAAAAGGATCAGAAAAGACAAATAGCTGAATAGATTGAGTCAAAGGATCAAAAAAAAAAGCTTCGTTATTTTATTTTCACAGATTTCATGAATCTTTTTTGATTTCACATAAAAATAAATACAGTTGCAATAGTTTAGATATCACTCACATTAGAAAGACTGAGAATAAATTAGAGAATTCCAAGTTGTTTTGTTCTACCTTCTTCATCATATCACATCAATCATCACATTTGTTTTTTTATTGCTACTTTTCAGTTGTAACTTTATTGTATTCTATTTTACGCTAACATCAGCTAAAGATTCTTGTCTTATGGAGCAAATAATTTATTTGCTCTATGACAGAATGATCAAATGTACATCTCTTTATATGTATATTGTACATCTTTTCATATGTACATACTACCAGTTATATATGTATATATGTACTGCATATGTATATATGTACTACATGTATATGTCATGTGTATATAAATACATATATACTATTAGTAATATTCTGTAATATGACCCATATCTGCCCATTTTCCAATTTTCTTCATAGATCAAGTATATATACATATACTTGCAGCTGAGGCAAAAATCAGTATGTTTATTCACCTCAGTTCCTGCAGTTAATGAAAAAACACTAGGTGGTTTATCCACCTAATCCATCTATACCATCTAATTTAGGTGCACAAGTTGGTCACTAAATTAGCAAATTTTTAAGCGACTGTAAGAAGAGGAGGGATCAACTTCATTATACAGGCAGTGAAGATTCAAACTCAGTATAAAATACTGGGCATATCTGCCATATCCATCCACCTGGATCTGTTTTCCTCATCACTTTCAGAGGAAAAGAAAAAAGTATATCTCTACATACATACTTCCATCCCTAAATGTGACCCTAATTTCTAGATGACATTTGCTTATATATCTACTGGCTCCATTACACTTTCACTTGTGACTACACAGTGATCTATCCTCAAACTGTGTAAGATCTCTTCCAGATGACACTCCACAGATTATTGGTTGCCCAGAAGGATAAGGAGATGTAATTTCAAGACCTAAAAAAAAGAAGATGCATAGTAACTGTCAAATGAGACATGATGTTTATGCACAATTTTCACAATTACAAAATCCAAAGATTGGAAATATCTCTTAAAATAGTCTTTTTTTTCCTCCTTTCTTGTCTTTACAGAGTTTATGCTTTGTCAGCCTTCTATTTATGCTGTCTAGATAGATTTATATGGTCCCACTGCTATGGCCCTTTTTTCCATTGCATTTGTAGTCTAATAGATCAGATCTCACCCCAACTGAATCCTCATTATATTGTCTTTCTACCATATAATCTTCTTTCTGTGATCCTCCAGGATCCTGTGATCCTTTCTATCTTTGGTATGTACATCTTCCTCAGACAGCTAGGGCATTACTAGGAAGCCTCTTTTGTTGTCTTTTAGCAAAGTTGCGAATACTTAAATTGTTTTAATCCCTACTTATTGTAAATCAATCACTTTAGTCCCTTGACCACTACTGTTGCTTCATTCCCTTTGATTCATCAATATTTTTCTGGTAATGAGGTGCCCAGGAGTGAAAGCAGACTTGAATCTTATCACTCTACATTTAAAGTAGCTCTGTGAGATAGCTTTTAAATCAGTGAACAAAGACTTCACAATGAGAAATCGGTCAAGCTGAAGTATTAAGGAGGTTACATTATCTCCTGAAAAACTCCCATTTGCGTACAAAAAAGGAGGGTTGAATTTAGAGTTAAAATCAGCAACTCAGATGAACCAGACTTGATATCTTCTAACACCTGTAACCTCCACAAGTTGGAGAAGGCCCATAAATGCCAATTGATGTGAAAAAAAATAAAGCTTTATATTTAAAAAATTAATGGAAAAAAAAAGATATTGGAAATGGGAGAAAATCACTACAGATGAAATGATGCTGAACAATATAGTACTACTTACAAGATGCTCAGGAAATTCAGTTCCCACTGAAAGCAGAGAGGACTGATCAGTTTATGAAAAAGATATTACTAGGTTATTATCTATCTTTTGTCATCCCTGCTTGCAATTCAAATAATAAAATAACTTAACTACTGTCCAGGATTTAAATGACATAAGAGGGTTTCACACACATCATAAAGTTCAAGTCCCTTTCAGAAAATAAAAATAAGGCTTTACATCTGATTGGATCGTAAAGAAAAATATTCACATAAACATTTATATTCATGCAGACTATAAGTGGGTCTTACATGTATCTGCTGCATTCGCTTTTCTACTCATCTATCACTAACTCATGGATTCCCGAAGTGCTTAAAATCAGTGATGTTTCTTAGATCTCTTCCTCATACCTACATGGAGATGATTTACAAACAAAGAAGCTGTTTTCGAATGTATCAGCATAAGTTTAGCAACTGTTTTAATATTCAAGTCACATACACACAAATACACATAAGTGTATAAATATTCAATGTATGCATATGTACAATTTATAAATTTTATGTATAGAGAGAGAAATATAAAAACTAAGTCTTTCTTTACTTATGACAGTGCTGTTATATAGAGGTACAGCTGTGATCAGCATCACAGTCCATTTAATTATTTATTTATTCATTTTAACACAGCCCATGCCTTTTCTATAATTGGAATGTAATTGCTACTAAACAAACTAGACTGATGGCTATGCTTTGTTTGGTTATATAGTTTACAAAGGTGTGGAGAATGAAATCTACACTTTATGATCCTTTTCACTGCTAGAGCCTGCCAGTCAGTAATGCCAACTACTGATAATTAGTATTTTTTCTCATTTGTTTGTGGATTTTATTTTCATTTTGCTAATGAAGGTTCACCAGGACCTGTCTGAGACTACAAATTACTTCTGTATCTGTATTACTTGTGTAGAATCTTTCTCTGAAATCTAGTCTAAGCTAGATTCAATTGAAAACATTATTACATCACGGTGGTCAGTAACTTGAAAATTAGAGTATCACCTAAGATCTGGAAAACATGTATTCTCTTCTACCTGACAGGGACTTGAATGTAAATCTTTTTCTTCTAGTAAAAAGTGTAACATCTTTACTAAACATTCATTTCCCTAGCTGTCATTTTTATAAATTTGGCCTGCCTTAAATTTTGCCCGCTCTCTGAACTTGCTTTTAAGGCCCTCTGAAGATAGAGGCTCTATGCACCTGATTGATAAGAACAAAATTTTGCTTCAGAGCAGAGATATGGATGATCTTTGTCATCACGCTCCTCTTCAGTCTTCTCTGGGAAGCTGATAATCCAATCAAATTCATTGAATCTCTGTTGTGCCACCATTCACTAGAGAATGTCTTGATGCTTACTTGCAGAAGCATATGGGACTGATGGCTACGGTTTGGTACAATTACTTCTAAGTGAGTGGACTCTAGAATCAAACAAACTTATCTTTCTCCCATCTAAGAACTCTTATTTTTTTGGAAAAAAGAAATTCAAGATTTTGAGGTGTAGATAGAGCAAGAATAATCTAACCCCCTTTTCACATCCTAGCTACATGCTCCCTAACATGATATGAAAGGAGAAGATCTGTTTTATTTACTTTTTTAAAATTATTTTTAGTTTATTCCTTTAAGTTGATTTACTGGTAAGAAGTTGAGCTAAAATATTTCACTTTAACATAGAATTTATAGCTGAAGATGCGAAGAGGAGGGAAGAATTTGCTTGGACAGCATACACTGGATTTGGCCTATCTCTCTCTTAATTTTGCATTTCATTCTTGCTAATTTACCTACTTACTTAATCAAGTTCAGAGTATCCTAACCCTTTCTGTTCTATGCACCACTGAGCATTTGTTCTTCTTTAAGAACTGAATACCTCCAAAGAGCAATGGTATAGTTTGAGTGAGGCTTGGGCTTTCAGATAGTCAATATATGTCTGGAATAAAATATGAACATTCTCAAAAATGTTATGTTTCCTTTTTAATCTTCACCTGAAGTTGTGTCTGGAAAGAGAGCCAGAAAAAGACTTGTGCATGCTGTGGATTATTTATATAATTGTTGAGAGTGTAGGTAGGTCCAATATGGTGCATAGCCTTTGTATGCACACTGTATGCACTGTATGCAGACTGTATGCACAGGGATACATTTATCCATCAGAAAGAAAGTTTAAAACAGTGATAGAGAAATTGCTTTGTTCCTAATATATAATTTAGTTATTACATTCTTTTTCCAAAGCTGAAAAAATATCAAACTGTATAGAGTTTGATCAAACAGAGAATCAAATAATTAATAAGAGTTTTATTAATAATTATGGAATGAAAAGAGTGGATTGGGCAGTAGTGTGAAATATGACTTGAAAAGATCCAGAGCAGCAAGCAGCAATGTACAAGAGTGTCACTGAAATAAAAGATGATGGATTGATAAAGACAGTTCTGGAATGGATGCCAAGACCTGGGAATCCCAGCAGAAGAGTCACAGACAGACAGAACCTGGAAAATAATCGAGAGCAACGGGAGTTTCTAACTAACGGACTAATCAGATACTGCAGAAGATGTAACACATAGGGAGTCCTATGTCCAGCAGTGGATTTATAGTGGCAGATATACTAAAAATATGGTATATTTGTATTAGTAATGCAGGTGTGTGTTGCTGCCATATTTGATTAAGCTGTTTCATACTGAGTCTATTTCATATATTCCAACTTTATATAGCCGTATGTGATACACCATGGAGAGATATAATGGAAGAGAATTGTCTTTTTTTTCTCAGAGATTTGATGTCAGTTCTGATAACAGATATTTATTTCAAAGTGTATACTCTTACTTTATAAAAAAGTATACATTAATGTATCACATAGGAAATATGTTTTATTAATGATGTTTTTGCCCAAGTCTCTCTCTTTTTACCTAGGTTTTGGTCATGCACAATTCACACCATGTCCCCTGTGATCATTACCAGAATGAAAGCTGTAAAACAGACACCTGTGGTGACTGTAGTTAATGGAATCTTTTCCAGGAGTTCTAATAGAGTTTAGATCAGGCCATCGAGAGAGCAGGCCCTAATGTATTTCAGTATATAGCATTATGCAGATACTAGTAGAACCTTCAGCCACAAATAAGGCTTTCAGAATCTCATTTGTAGTTCATGCAATTTATCATGTTATATTACTACAAAAAAGAACCTTAATGATCCAGAGCACTTAGCTGAAAAACAAAATGCCTTTTTTCTCATGATGGTCATAGAATCATAGAATCATTATGGTTGGAAAAGACCTTCAAGATCATCGAGTCCATCTGTAAACCCTTTGACACCATGCCTGCTAAACCATGTCCCTAAGTTCCTAGCATCTCATCTATATGTTTCTTGAACACTGCCAGGGATGATGGCTCCGCCACTTCCCTGCGCAGCCCGTTCCAATGCTCGACTACTCTTCCTGTGAATGGTGCATGACTACAAACAAATATTTGAGCATTATTATCCTACAACCTAGTTAAGGATCCTTAATAAACTATTGGAGTTGTGGTGAGCTGATCTGACCACCTCCCAATCAGTGTCAGTGAATGAGCAGATGAATATTTTATTCCTCCAAATCTGTATTTGTAGATAGTGCCTTTAGGAATAACACTTGTTTAATTTTAAGGAGATGCTTAATTCCCACTGACTTTGATGGGATTCAGATTAAATAATTAATTTGAAGCAGGTGTTTGTTTGCCTCCCTGAATAAAGACATTCATTAAGTGCTATTTTAAATTTTGCTCTTTTCTTCTTTTTTTTTTTTTTTTTTTTCTGAGATCACATTTCCTTTAACTTCCAGTTTCAAGTTAAGAAGCAGATAGTCAACACATCATTTGGAAAACAAATTTCAACAATGATTGATGTAAATTAACTGCCCACGAAAAAGAATCAAGTCTTAGTGAAATATAATGTTCTTAAAAAATTGGACTTTAGATTGAGACTTTTAGTTCCAAAATGAAAGCTTAAAAACTCAGAAAGGAGCTTATGTAAAGCATTTTCTTTAATTATTTTTTGATGCATACATTTAAAAGTATTCCAAGTCAGGACTCCTGGAAAGAGCAAAAAACTTACACAACTGTAAAAAAAATGATAGCAAATAACGTTTTAAAGCTGCTCATGAGTTTTAACTGATCTCTTCAGTTTTAGAAAGAAAAGGGTAAAAATGGCAATGAAGCACAAGGCACCTAATACATTTCTGAGCCCATCTTCTTGCGTCTATAAAAGATAAGAGGAAAACACCCTGCTGATACAGAGATTTAATTTGAAGTAAGATGCATAAACTTTGATACCTCCTCACGGGTTTCTTAACTTTGCCACAGATCTGCTGTATTCTGCATACTGTATAAACACAGTTCTGAGGGTAATTCTCACACTAAAATTAGGAAAAAAAAAGAATAGCATGCATATTTAATACCTCCCCAAAGTGTTTTACTTCAGCAATAAAGCATAGCAGTGAAGCAAGAAAAAGCTTTCAGTTGCTTTCCTGAGCTATTTGCCTGAAAGGGATCACATTGCAGCATTGGTTTTATTATACGGAAGTGTAGTCATTTGAATAGAAATGCATTTTTCCACACCCTTTTCTTTTTATAAATGAGAAAGAGAAAAACAAATGTCAGACAGCTCAAAAAGTCTCTGACCTGATTTTTGGCAGTTTGGATTTAGAGATGGTAATGCTTCAGAAAAAGCAATTTTCCTACAATTCAAAGTATAGTATATATTTTTAACAAGCTTTCCTTTCTCAAGGAAATTGTCAGATGACCTTTTTTACTGCTTACTATAATATTTCAGCCAATGTGATTTAATACAAAGCTGAAAACAACTAGATTCATGAATAATTATTAATCATGTGTGAACTCATTAGTGAACTTTCAATGAGGAAAGCACTAACCAGACAACTGTACAATAATATTACAATAACACATTATTCTCTAGTGCCATACTATCATTAAATTCTATCTAATAAGTACCCTTGTGATTTCTGATGCAAAAGAAGAAAAAATATTCTGGAAACTTAATCTTGCCATTTTACATTGCACCTATTTGTACCAACTTCACTACAAGCAAATAATAAAAGTAATATCTCTTTTTTAATGATACTGAAGATATATTCTATTATGTTATAGAATGACAGTAACAAAGAAGATAGATAGATACATTTTAAATTTCCTGGACAAGTATACAATGGGACAGAATAAAAGGAAACTTCAGTGTATTTGTAATTACACTGTCTGACCTTACTAAATATTAAATTAGAAATTAAATATAACTCCTTGAATTTGTTTGCACCTTTAAAAATTACGTTCTGAAGTGTGACAAGTAAAAATGTATTAAATTCTCTTCACTTCCATACTTAGTGTCTTAAAAAGTCAGACTACAAGAAGGTTCAACTATTAAATTAAAAAAAAAAAAAAGCTGAAAGGCAAAATTATAGGGGGTGGTCAAATTTTGATTTGAATTACACCATTTAGAGAGTCTAGTACTAGTGCTGGTAACAGATATAGTCAATAAGAAAGTTAATGCAAATCAGAACAAACTGACATGAACTGCAATTAATTAAAATACAGATATACAAGCATCAGAGACAGGAGCATAAAATGTATCAGCTTGTTTATCATGTGGTGTTTGTCCTGAATCATGAAGATTGTTTTTTCTTCTCCTGTGCCACTTATATATTGTCAAAGTTATGTGATGAATCTGATCAGCACTGTATGAATACTTAAGGATATGAATACCTGAATTACTGGAACAGGAACACACCAAAAATAACATGGCAGTAGTTTTAATATAGCACTCAGTGCCTAGGTTATACTTGAAAGTTCATAAGCAATTTGTGCTTTGTCAGTTTAATAATAGCCTACATTCAACTATCAACCTAGTGCCAATCACTAGCTGCAGACATTAAGACAAGGACTGCAATGATAAACCTGAAGATGGGCTTTGCATTAATTTCAAATAAGACTAAGCTCCAAGTAAATAAACTTCATGAGTTCAGCAGATCTTGAATGTCTTTGTCAGACATTAAGTCAGTAGTATTTTCTCTGCAGTGGTTTTAAACTTTGTTGACAGATAATACTTTAGTGTCTCCACCCACCATCCCAAAATTGGGAATTTTGGCAATCATCAGTTGCTTATGTAGCATTGCCCTCTTGAGATGTGAACTCTTTTCTGAGCATAGCCTAAAATTATAATCAAAAAAAGAAAAAGGAATGTTAACTTTTTGGAAAATGAAAAATGCTTTCATCTCCATGAACATTTTTTAGCCAAATCGTTACGAGGGTTAGGCTATCAATCTGCTGCCTGGGCGTTCTTCTGTCTTTGCTGGAGGAAAGTTTCTGCATATGGGTGGAAAACTTCTTCAAGTTAAGACTGTTTCATAACCTGGGATATTAAGTAAGTCCTTGGCCCTTGGTGCATCTGAATTAGCCCTTATGTTCTCCTGTTTTTTCTTGCATCCATCATACCCGTCTTGCATTCCGCAATAACCTTAGTGTGGATATTTCACATGCTCTGAAGACCCCACCGGGCTGAGACTTGTAACAAACTTGAAGCTCAATCTTGTCTTTTTATAAAGGAATCTATTCACTTGTGAAGAATTTAAGTTTTAAATAATATTCTCATTTACTGAGATGTATTACCAACACTGATAACATATAAAATGCTTGAAAAGTTATAGAAAGGTTTAACAGTGTCCAAAACTTCATGTTTTGAATACTAAATTCATTATTAAAAAGCTATTAAAAATGAAAAAAAAATCAGTCATGGGTACTAATAAAAAGAATAAAAGCAAATTAACCTTTTATCTTAATGATTACTAGTAACCAAAAAAGTATTCACAAATGCAGATACATTTCCAGGCAAATGTCCAACAGCAGAATTTACGCTTTGATCCTTAAAATCAGCTTTTCTTGAACCTCAAAAGTAAATTAACCAGATATTAATGAAGAAAAGCACCATTTTATACAGAAAAAAAATCAATTTTATTGTGTATAGAGTGTTAAGTTTCTGAAAAAATAAATTAATAAATAAATTCCATGTATGACAATACTTAAATGCAATATTAAAAAGATTTTAAACAATGAAAAGAAACAAGTACAGGAATATGCTCAAGATAGCAGGTTGTAAGTACAAAAAAAAAAAAAAAAATAGATATGCATAAGCTCTATTATTTTTCATTTTATTGCCCTGGACAGTCAAGATTCAGTATCACAGCAACATATGCTGGTTTCTAAATATGCACAGGCATTGCCTCCTGGTCTTCCACCAAATCAAGGGATCCCTGCTGAAGGGACAATAGCCACAGTGCCAAGTTACAACTGTGAAGGAAGTGACAGCATCACACAGCAGTGCTCCTGCCCCTGGCTGAGGTCAACAAACACAATCAACATTGAGGAAGGAAGTTCAGCTTCATTTGCTTCTTTCATTTTAAACAAATGAATGCTCAAGAGACATGCCACAGTAAGATCTGAAACTATTTCACCCTTTACCATACGGATTATAAACTGTTCCCTTCTTTACAAGGCTGGGGAGGGGGTGGGCCGAGGGACATATAAAACAATATTTAGTCACTTTTTGACATTGAATATGTGTGAAACATTTATTTGGAGTATTATGTCTTAAGAAATAATGCTGAAAGAAAGCAATGTGTGATTTCAAAATGGCAATTTTACTTCATGTATCTACAGCAAAATATGTTAATACCTATGTATTATTGGGTGAATTTAATCATTCAGGTTAATCTGTGTAAATAAGCCTGTATTTTGACTTTTACAACCCAAAAAATTCTTCTTGCAGTAGCCATGCACTGAGGAACATTATCAAAATAACTATATAGTTATTTTATAACATATAAAATATATTTACATATTTTATATTATAAGTATATAGTTATACCTTTTTTTTTGGACACTGATCAGGAGAATGTAGAGGTTGATTCAAAGTTCTTTTATATATATATATATAATAGATTTTTAATATACATATGTGATTTGTCTAGTTTCAGTTCAAATTAATTTTCTTTTCCTGAAAGCTTGCCCAACTACACAAGCCAATGTGAAGACAGCTAGTATCCTATTATTGATTTTCTTGTATCATTGAAAACTACTATATCTTTTCATTTAGCTTTCAGACTGTGTAGTTTTTTCTTCTTTATAGCTTCTTCTTTGGACCATCAGTCCTCTAGCTTAAAAAAAAAAAAAAAAAAAAAAAAAAACCCTTACGATCTCTGAGATACTTTTCCTGTTAGATTGTCAAAGCATTTAAGCAGTAGCTCAGTCTCAAAATAGTTGTTTAAGGATAATGAGTTTAAGGATCAAACTCTCATGTGCCTATTTATGTTAATCAAACCAAGATCTGCTAATAGAATACCTAGGCAGAGAGGAATTTGGGAACATAATCCAATTCTTCCCTTTTGACCCCTGTAAAGAAGCACTAAACTGCAGTTTTGCTTTTCCCTTAACTATCCATCAGCTAAATGGTCTTTAAAATGCTATTACTGTTGTGTCTGGATGCCCCAGTGAAGATGCAATTCATACTTTTCTTTGTCTCCATCTTTCAGGTCAATGCCAAATGCACATTCTGTTTCACAGTCTCTCTTTTTATTAAGTAGAAACAATTTTTTTTTGCATTAGTTCAAAATGATAGTAAAATATCATGAATCTAAGTAGACTTCTCTTTTTCCTTTCCTTGATTTCACCACTCAACATTTTTTTTTTTACTAGAAGCCAAAATGAGCATATAATTCTTCCTATTGTTAAGATTTCTGTTTTATCCAGTCTGATGCTCATTCAGCTGACACTCAGCCAGATCCTTACATATATTGTCACTGATGCAATCACAGCTAAGAGGATAAATATATATGTCTGGGAATGCTCAAGCTGCTCATATCAATTAAATTTACAATGTCATGAGTTTTTCAAGGATTCTCACCTACACGCTGAAAAGAAGAAATAGAGCTAGTCTTTATAGGACTCTACAAATGAAAGCTCTTCAGAATGAAGAATATCAAAAGACAGCACTCTTCTTTATGAAAACAGTCAAAGGAGATGTGTCTATTTACTCAGTAGAGAGAAACAGATAGTTCTAAGGCAAGATTTATCTCATCTTAATACAGATGCTGAAAGCAGGGTGGTTTATTTCTCCCGTGAAAGAATGTATTTCTCTCCATTGCCAATAAAAGAAAGACTTGCTGACATATGGGTATTTGTATTACAGAAATATAGAGATAGATTAGATTAATTACATCCTGAAGTATTTCATTCATTTCAAGTGTTTATTTAAGGATGTGTTTGTCCTGATTTCCTTAAAAATATACCAGTACATCTGTTATATGGCATAACAGGGTTGTACATACTAGTGACTAGCTAATCCACCCCTTGAAATTCTAATTTGTCCTCTGATCAGGTACATTACTTCCATTACATCCTCATCCCCTGTGCATTATTTGTTTTTAATCATTAATTAACTGTTTTTATAATATTTCCTACAGAGAGTCCAGAAAAAAAGAGTATGCTTATTCTTATTGCTCTGTAGCTACATACTTTTATTATTATTATTATTATTATTATTATTATTCCTAGCTATTTCTATTTTTTTCTCAAAAAATCAGCTGTCAAAATTGTTTATTTTTCTTCACAGGTAGAATATTAAGGGTTTGAATCAGTTGCCTAAATACACACAACTACTTCCGTTTGAACTACTGCTTACCTGAGATATCCCCATAGGGATGACAACTCCAGCATACTCCTGCCTTTTTAGGAAAGCATTGGAGGCCAAGACAGGGTACCTAGCACAACAAGCAAGCTATTAGTTGCCACTGCCTTGGTTACCATATTGTACTCCGCCTGTTAAGTTCGTTGGCTCAATTAACATATGATTTCTGTTCTGCATTCTTTGGCAGTTTTTAGTTACAATGCAGCAACACTTAGCTTTTCAGGTGAGCTGTCAGATTAAGAAGTACTGGACTCAATCTTACTTTTCTTCTCATAAAGAAAAGGCTAACAAAGGGAATACTACTTCATCTTCTCAATGAAGATGTTTTCTGCAAGCTCATGTAATGTATGTTATAGGACGGGAAATGCAGTTGTAGTTAAAAAATCTAAATGTGAATATCTATATGTCTACATAATGGGAACATAAACTCTTATTATAGTCAATAACTAGCTCAGCTCAGCTGCCAATATATTTTTATCTATTGTCATTTGAGTTGTAATAATATTCTGCATGGCAGTTATGTGCCATTTCAGAGGGCTGTGAGATTCCTGTAGGTCCCCTCTCCTATGGGACATTGGAGACATCATACAAAGCTGTCTTGGACATCCCTGGAAGTCTCAGATTAGTGCTCAACCTCCAGGTTTGAACGGAATCAAGATCCAAGCTGATATTTTTGTAGGCTCCACTGACAATAATGAAAGTTCAGACACTTAATTTCCATGCCATCGTGGACACACAGATACCTAAATATTGGGTCTGGAAATCAAGGCTGTGTTTTAAACTTGTTCTGACCCTCGCTCCTACAGAGTTTGTGCAGGATACTTATACAATGTTGATACAGACCCAGGATGACCCGCTACCACTTACAGGGATTCAAATAAACTAAGGATAGAAATATATCAAATAGCACATACAATAATGAAAAAAAAAAGTATTCTTACAGTTTCTTTCTTTTCAGTAAAGTTACGGTTAGAGTTACTACAGTGTGTCGGCGCTGTCAACTCAACATGGTGCTGTTTCATATTAAATCAAATGGCATTGTGTTTGTGTTTTTTAATGTCTAATTTTTCTGTTAGACATGAATAAATCCAAGCACATCAACACCCAAGGGAGCATTGGATAAATGCTTGCCCTGCTTCAAAATATTTATACTTATCTCTGTCCTAAGTGAAATCAGAGCTACCTGTTTCAGTAGGCATCACAAGGCTCTGAAAGAGCCAGCACAGCATGGGAAAGTCCTTTCTTACTGAGGGTCCAATCTGAACCCAGTAACCCATGATTATAGAACCCACTTAAATAACAGCAATCAAACATATCATTTTAACTCATTTCAAGTATGTTTCTTGATTCATAAGATTATTGCCCCAAACAGTAATTTTCTTGGTTAAGAACCACTCTTCCACTAAAAAGCCTTGGGTCAAAGACCACTATTGAAAATCAGCACAAATGATGAGATGAAGAACTCATTTTCCTTGCTGTACCTGCATCTCTCTATCCGTAAAGTGGGAATTATGAAATCAGCCTCCTCCACACAGAGCTTGTGACTGCTTGATAAAAAGCACTATGAAAGAGGTAGCGGTTATTTTCATTATTTAAAAAAAAAAAAAAAAAGGTTGAAAAGATTTATCTCCTTTCCAGATGGCAAATGATGATTTGTAGGTAACCCTCTGGTGTTATATTTCAGAACTGCATAAGAGTGGGTGAAATTTTCAAAAGTAATTACCTCAGGTCTAAGTACGATTTCATTGAAGTTAATGGAAAAATTCCTACCAACTACTATTGTTATTTTTAAACATTTACTAGTGAAATTAGAAGAATAAAAATTGACTAATAAAGGACCAAACATCTCTGGGTTTTATGTGCAATACGTATACAAAAAATGTACCTCTTCTTTGAAATAAGGATTAAATGAATAAATTAAGCAAGACTGATAGTTGGAATGACAATGAAAGGGCCCCTGAGTACAGTTAAAAGCTGCTATCTAGTAACTTGGAAAAATAAATAAAGAGGAAATAATATCAGAATATTGTGCTTTAGATATATAACACTTTTATACTTTTACCATTCTGTATCCTCCTCATGCCACTATCCTCCACAATGATAAGAATTGTGTCCTCATTACTATTTGTAGTGCCCCTGTTAAGCAGAGGCAGTATTAGATGTATTAATGTGTTTGGTTCTCCTTTAATTTATGATTCCCTTCCCACTTTAATGAGATCTGCTCTACAGCCCATAAAATAATTGTTATGGTAAACTGACTTTTTAAAATTAGCTACACACCAGTTGGTCCAGAAACCTATTCCTCTGGACTATTCATGCACAAAATACCTTTGTGTGAAGCTCTTTCCAAATGTGTAATGACTGGAGTGAGTCCAGAAGTTTGCCTGCAGAGTCTCTCTGCATGATTGCCACTGCAAGCAGTCTCACAGTTTCTTTCCTCAGCAAAGTTACGGTCAGAACTACTGCAATGTAAAGATGCTGACTCTGCTCTCAGCCTAACAATGAAAACCATGGTGCTGTTTCACATGAAGTTAAACAGATTCCTGTTAAAAAAAAAAAAAAAAAAGTGTTAAACTCTCTGTTCTATGCAGCTATGTTACAGCTTTCTGCTACAAAAACCTTAAAAGACGCCTCAGAAGGAAAAAATGGAAAACAAAAACAAAGAACAGTTTCACTGGTTCTTCCTGCAATTTCGTTCTGCTATTTCAGTATAATACAGTTTGTCCCCCAAACCATAAGACTCACTGAGATAGTTTTTCTATCCCAGTTATTTCCTGCTGGGAGTGTTAGTTTAGGTCTCAGACATTGTTTACCAACAACACCTTCTAATTACCCTAGGGTAAAAAATATTTTCTGTTCCCAGAAAACAGCACAACAGCACACAATGGCTAGATAAAACAAAGATGCTGAGGAGAGTTTAATGATCAAGGCACACCAATGGTTAAACATCATATGTATATACCATATCTGCATATATAAAGATAAAAACATGTGTTGCCATTTGTCAAAATATGAATATTTCTCTCTGTGAGAGGCAAAACAAAAGCATACTGGAAGGTTTTACATTCCAGTGAAGGAGGGGGAAATCACTTTTCACTCCTGGCTCACACTTTTCTTGGTTCACAACTCACAGCAACTTCTGCAGAATAAGGAGTCTGCAGACAAACAGGGAACTAATCTGGAAGTGAACTCAACAGTCTTCTTAAAGAGCATTTAGACTTTACTCCCAAACAGCTCTAGTGAGTCCTGAATAGCAGGACTCAGGGCATAGTATGCAGTATACAGCACATAGGACTGTCTCACTCATAATTTTGTGACATGGCTGTGGAATGAAAAATGGATCAACACTTTCTGGATCTGGAATCAGATAGAGAAACCAAAGTCCTTGCACCCAACTATTGATGGGTATGCAGTTCTATTTTCCCTAAGGCACCTGAGGAAGTGCAATAAACTTTAGAATATAGAGTTAATTTCATGCTTTCTGTGGCCTCTGGCATCTTGTGTTTTTTCTACGTGTCTACACAGAATACAGTAAGGAGAGAGAGAAGCTTCCAAAATACATAAAACATTCCCATTCTCCACCTCTTTCAAGAATATAAGATTGACCACATGCTCTAATTTTAACTCCATTCATGCTGAAGAGAAAACACAGAGTGCCGTGTGTGAAAGAGATGCTCCCAGAAGAGAGACATGTAGGGCACAAATCTCCTCAGAGTATCCCCTCTTTCTTCATTTCGACAGTTTCCTATTCTACACGTAGCTGCTCTCAAAGCTCAAGGCTCCAGATTATGATTTACATGTTAAAAAGTGACCGTGCTTCTAACAACTCTGTATATAGTCCCTGGTTTGTTTGTTTGTTTGTTTGTTTGTTTATTTTTCTTTAACATGGTTAGGAATAATAAGGAATATGTTGTTTTCCTGGGAAACTACTCTGCCAAAGACAACTTTTAGCCTTTGTGACTGACAATTCATGAAAGATGGCTGGTTGGGTCTGTCAACATGACTAGGCCTGAAAACTGAAGTTGCCTTATGATAGATAATAAATGATAAGTCAAAGAGTGAATAAGCCTTACTAATGCCTACTCTAGCAAGCAATGAGGATCTGCAATAAGAGCAGGTGGAGTTGGGGATAGGTCTGAACATATTCTCACCACTGTAGTAACATGATCTACAGGAAATAAAATGTTTCAATTTTTTTTGAACTCTAAACATCTATTCAGCTATTTTATTTCATAAACTGAACTCTTTCTAATGCTAAAACTCTTTAATTTCCTATCAATCAAAGTTAGCAATAATCACTCTAAAATAATCAAACAAGCAAAAATCGTGCTTCTTATTTCCATAAGTAATGGAAGTTTTCTCATTATTCTCTCAAAAATGATGATGTGTTTATATCATAGCAAATATATATTTCTATTTATCTATTCAATTATATAGTTTTTGTTTCTGTGATTTTGCTTCTTTCCAAAGCACCAAGGGTTAAAATCAAAGCAAAAGGCCTTTCAGAAGTGAAGGGGTTAAATAAATTATTCACTACTTCAAAAAAACCCTGCAGTGGCAAAATAAACAAGAAATCATTTGGAAATGCTCTCCCAGTAGGATGAAGATTAACAAACTACCACAGCAAAAGCCCTAGAGCAAACTTCAGTTCCTAGGAAATACGCAGCAAACGGGGAAAAAAAAAGGCGTTATAAGATTACTCAAATTGTCAATAAACATGAACATGGAGCACTCCTACCCAATCAGACACAAATCACGTTCCTAAAACTCTAGAAACTCCGCATATGCCAGTAATCTATCATCATATTTTTAAAAACTTCCTTAAAACTGGAAGGATTTTTCTCTTTTTTTTTTTTTTTTTTTTTTTTAAATCATCTTCAGGCTATGAAAAAATTGGCAAAGTGACTCGATGAGACATTTAAAATTTTTCTCATTTGAATTGCCTCAGTCTCCAAAGTGGTTTAACAGTAAATAAAAGTGGTATGCAGTATCTATCTGCCTTCTCTCTGAGAAGCTCAGTGTTAAAATGCTATGATGGGAAGAAAAGCCCGTCTTCAACCCACTCACGAAATCCTTGAGATATGCAAACTATATTAAATATTCAACTATATGTAAACACAATTTAAACTTGTTTATGTTCAGGATGTTCCTTCCTCACTACTTGAGACAAGGAACCTATGTGTACTTAGCATAAAATTGGCTGGTCCACCAGATCAGAGCTATTGAATTGCCAGTCAGCACAAGTTTAGTTTAGCACATGTGGTCTCCTATTCTAGAAGTCTGCTGCTGGGGATACAGGAAAAAGGCTTAGGCCAAAAGCAGATGCAAATCTGTGAAGGATTAGGTTTCATTAATTTCCTTCTTCACAAGACTGTTTCATTTTCCAAGGGGGCATTTTTTTTTCTCAGTTTCTAGAGGAGATACTATTGAACTTGATGTATGAATTTTTAATTGCTTTAAAAGCATGCAAAACCAGTTGTAATATTAACAAGACAATTAGAAAGATAAAGCCATAGGAGCATGTCATGTGACTGAGTTAAAAGGACTAGCGTGACTGTGACTTGAACAATTATACTATATTTTAACTGTAAAAACCCCTGCTCTCAACTGGAAAAGAACACTTAAAGAATTTTTCAAGAGCAGAGTCAATCATAATGCCCAAAAGGAAGGCTAGACCTTTGCTTATGTCTACATAGACATACCATTAAGTGATTAAGCTCTGGCTTTTTCTTCGCACAAAATAAGCATTGCAAACGTATTTGTTAAACCCATGTAGATGACCTGTAATATTCTGCTTTTAACAGTGCAGTTCCCATCTAGCACATTGTATCTGTGCTGTAGATTTCTGCCATATCTGCTAAGGATATTTTAAAACTAGAAATGAACAGGTACATACAGAGTATTTTAAAATTAATAAATCCTTAGGGGGGGAAATAGACTTGTTGCATACTTACAGGAAGGTTTCTATTCGCTTGAAATAGTTGCATTCGGAAGTCATTTCACTCACGGCTAGTTCTGGTCCTGGGAGGATGGAGGGAAAGGAAGGGCAATATCATTTACAAGCACTTTCATTCACTACTTATGACAAACAGAAGTCATCACTCTATAACAATAATATTTAATAAAAAGTAGGATGCAACAACAGAATTTAATTTTGTGTGTCTACCCATGCTATTCTAAAGGACTGAAGCCTAAAAGTCAGTGTGATCTCTGCTGGAGTAATCACTTAATGATTTACTTTTATTTTTAGAAGCTTTTTGTTTCTTCTTTTCTTTTGTCAATTCACTTTAATTTTGCAGGTAGTATAAAATCAAGTTTTTTCAAGCAAGCAAATAAAAAAGGAAAGACAAACTAGTACATATACTTCCTTCAGACCCCTGTTCACATAAGACTTTCTGTGAGGCCGTAATGGAAATAAAATTGACATGAGGTGATGATTAAAGAGTGTTGAAAATAATGTGCAGTCTAGGAGGTAAAAACCTCAGAATAGGAACAAATAATCCACTGTCAGTCTGGAAATAAGCTCACTTGTTGCATTAACAGCACTAGTGTTATTTAATAATTTGCACAAATTGGTAAACAATCTGATGGCTGTATCTGAGGGATGCATGCAAATAGGTTAGACTATGGTATAGTCACATTCAGTGAAAGGACTATACACAATATATTGACTTGCAAAGGAGTTGTTTGAATTTGAAAAAAAAAATACAAATCTAACTGAACCTGCAACTGCTTAAACCAGCTTATTAAACTGCATTGAGCTGTCTACCTACATTCTGAGAGAAGACTATAAAAGACAAAAACTTCTGTGATTTCTAATAAATTTAGATAAATGAGGAGGAGATTTGGTGAATCAGCTATGTTAAAGGCAACATTGCACATTATAAGAAGTGAGCTGAATTACCCATATCTATTACTGGTTTCTAAAGTAACTGTAGTCATTGAGACTAAACACCTGGGAAGTTCAGCGAAAACATATGTTAGGTCTGTAATTTAGAAATTAGAAAAAAAATAAATGGAATAGAAAACATTGCAAAAAAAATCTATAATGGCAATATGTGATTTAACAGTGGCAGCAGATGTCATAAAGATTATAACCAGACCTGAAGGAAGAGGCATTCTCTAAACAATTAATGAATTTGCATAACTTTTAACTCAAAGTTGGAAGCACTGTTTTTCTTTTTCCTCTTTTTCTTTTTCTTTACCTTTTTCTTTGTATTTTTCTTTTCATTTTTCTTTTTCTTTTTTCACACCAAAAGAAATAAAGGAGAAATTCCATCAAAATTAATGCTAAGTAGAAACATCTTAAACAAAAAGGAATTTCTGCTTCTTCCTGGCCTAGACTATATGTGCAAATTTATATGTATATATATATTTATATATATAAAACTTTGACTATATTTTAAAACTAGAAATGAACAGGTACATACAGAGTATTTTAAAATTAATAAATCCTTAGGGGGGGAAATAGACTTGTTGCATACTTACAGGAAGGTTTCTATTCGCTTGAAATAGTTGCATGGGCAACTATATGTGCAAATTTATATGTATATATATATTTATATATATAAAACTTTTCCTTACATAACGGCAAGAACAGGGTTCCTAGACTTTGTTTTCTTTTTTGGCCAAAGAAACCTCACTGTGTTATTGGAGAAACTTCTCTTTATTAATCCACGTGCAGTAGGCTTATCACATCTGCAACCCTAAAGTTGGAATAGTGAAATAAGGATTTGTGGAGTTTAGCCTATGCAAACCTGAGAAGATGGTGGTGGTTACTGTTACCTTGAAGACAAGGGAATGGAAGGAAGGCAGCCATTCACATGGCGCTTTCCCCTTGAGGTGAAAGTTTTCACTGTAGAAAAAGCAGAGGTTAGCAAGTGTAAAGGTTTACATTTCCATTTGTTTGTTTGTTTGTTGATTTTCCTAAATATTTTAAACATATGCGATAAGCACTGTAAAAGCATTTGTTGCAGGTGTCCTCTGTCTGTGTCAGGGTGCTTCTTTCTCTATGGGCCCCAATTTGTAAGACATAAAACCACCTATTGCCTGCTGTGGCCAAAGTCTAGTGAGACACTCATCAGTTCATAGAATTGTGAAAAAATGCACAACTGCACTAAATATTTATATACTGGCTTGTAACAGATATAGGAAGTAGGCAGGTGTTTTTTCTCACATTTAATACACTGGAAATCAGGCTGAAAAGTAAGAAAACAATAATATTCCTTTCCTTTGTTCTTCTAATGTATGTATGTTTGTTTGCTTCCTTGCTTGCTTACTCTTTTCTAAAAAGACCAATAAAAAACACAGCTTTTTGTACTGCAGCATGCAGTTTAGGGTGCAGCTTACTTTAAGGTCAAACAGCAGCTCAGTGTTAAATGGTAGATCGCATTAAGAATCTACAAAGCAGCAGTATTATCTGTTTTGCTGAATGGTTTGAAGACATGGACTAGTGACGACATATATGACTTCTAGACAAATGTCATCTGCACCATCTGTGGACCATATTGTGCATCAGATGGTAGGATAAAATTTGCAGTAAGAAAGTTTCAGAGCAGAGCTATGTTCCAGGGATTGTAGCCATGATCATCACAGAACATCTGCACTGGGCTGGTCACACGTCTAGAATAGAAGAGACCAGCATCCTGAGGCAGCTGGTGTGCTGTGGACTAGAAGGAGCATGTAGTCAGGACAAACAGATGAAACACTTCAAGGATATACTGAAATAAACTTCAAACAATTTAAAAAAAATGCTTATGGCTAAGAACTATTGAAAGCAGATAGGTGGGACTGGTGTACAGCAGTTCAAGTTGAAGAAATTCAATTGAACCTACATTTGCTAGCAGGAGCATGCATGGTCTTGCTTACCTGCTGTTAGGGATCAAGATCTCCTGTTCAGAGGTCATTATTGTTCGCTTCTAGACTAAGCATTTGATTTCCTTACAGAATGGTAGAGACAGAGCTTCTGGTGGAGTCAGAATACAAACCTGAACCTGGAGACCAAGATTTTTGCAGGTAGTCCTGCTCATCTGAGAAATATGCCTATAGTAAAGCAAGGAGATAGCAATGAAAAATATCAGCAGCTTCAGCTGCTGGAGATATATGACTATATACACTGTATATGGCAAGTGAGGAAGGATACTCCACTTTCCATATCCCACCAGTTTTTTTATTTTTTTTTAATCTCCTGTAATCCATGAGAGACATTACCATTAGTCCCAAAGGACAATGCAGGAAGAACAATTTAGTAAATTTCAGAGAATATAATTCAGGATGTAATTGCAGACAAACTTTTGTGCAAAAGCACCCAGCAGGCATTGCCTGTCTTTTAAGTTGATGGGACACTCAATCTTAAATGCCTGCACTAACAGCAGTTGAAACAACAGAAGTTAAGTGCTTAAGTGTACTTTTCAAAGACTAACTTTAGGTAATAAGACTAGTATCAAGGGATATTTTTAAATAAATAGTCCAATTAATGAAGCAATTAAAAATGCAAAAAATATATTTTGTTTTATAAATGATAATAGAAAAGGCTCAATTAACTTCAATGGATTTGATATCAGGCTTTCAATTTCTCTGAATTTCTGGAATAAAATATATTTTTATGTATACTTTTAACTACCTTCCAGATTTACAATAAACCCCCTAAATCTAGCAAGTGAAATAAAGTGTTTCTGTGTCATGTTAATAATATTCAAGTCAAATTAGCCAGTACAGTGATTAATGTATTGTGTCTTTTTACTATATGCAATGATTTTACTTACTAGCTTTGAAATTTTCCCTGTGAAATGCATTATCAAAAGTTTATTAACTTATAGGCAAATCATCATTCCCATCCATGACTAAACAAAAAAAAAAAAAAGGAAAAAAAAAAAAAAGAAAAAAAAAAAAGGAAAAACTCTATCTTACTTTTCCTATATAATGGTCACAATAGGTGACCATTTGACCACTAATAGGTGACCCATTTGACCAGAAGTTGATATCATGGAGGATTACAGACGACCAAGTGCTTATCCTCACATACTCAAAATACACATCTATACTATTATATATTCTATATCAGAAGGCATCTTCAGTCAGACATCCAGAGTTAAAAAATATCAATACTGCATCTCTTACAACTGCAATTCATCCATCTTGCAGATATCACAATCAATATCCTACTTCTAGATGCATTCACAATATAGTGTCACTGGGCATATGCCCATTATTTTAGTTTTGCCTAAACCAAGAGTATACCAGTCAAGACCATTCCAAATGCAATCTCTGTGGAGAAAATCATCTTCTACTGTTAAACGGTCCTGCTATTTTACACATGCTTATTCTGCTATTCAGATATAATAATATTGTAAGAGCCATAAGATGCAGAACATTATTTCTGTGACAACTGGATTTATCACCATAAAGTAGGGGCAAAGTGTATTAGATGGAGGCTCTTTACATATAATGGTAGGTTTTAATGGGAATTCTGTCTGACTCTAGGAGCAGATGGCTGAAATGTTTCCTTAGACAGAACTTCTGTGTGGATCTAAGACCAGACAGGACAAAGTCAGGACTAGGAAATAAGGATGCTGCTGATTGACTAGAGACGGAAGGCAAGGAATAGTTCACTGAGTTTAGAAAAGGGATAATTGAGACTTATTACTGTGTCCATCTCTCTGATTAGAGGTTGAAGCATGCTGCACTCAGGACATTCTTGCCTTCTCAACCTCCTTTGAAGCTCAGTACGTTTGGGTCTACAGTAAAGTCAAAACTGCTTCCGTAAGTAAAAGCTTTTCTGCATATCACCACCTCCTTTCAAAACTTGCATTAGCACTACCATGACAGTACCTGACACTACATCATCTAAATAACATCTTCCAAAACAAGGCTGTATTGCTAGGTCACCCAATAGCACCGCAGGATACTGGAGAAAATCTTCACTTACAACATATACACAGCAGTCCCTTTTTTTTCATGGATCCAACAGACCAGAATTGGACTGCACAATCCTTCTTCTGTGGAGTTATTTTCAGTAAGGCATGAATGAACAAGAATAACATCAGCATCATTAATTGCAAGATCAAATACTTCTTCTCCGGCTTCATGCAGAAGGTCATCATGGAGAAAGCATCTCCAAGAAGACCTTGGCTACAGTAAGCACAATCAAGTATAACAGTTTTCTATTCTCTTTAATCATAGAATCATAGAATGATAGAATGCTTAGGGTTGGAAGGGACCTCTAGAGATCATCTAGTCCAACCCCCCTGCATACGCAGGGACACCTAGAGCACGTGGCACAGGACTGCATCCAAGCGGGTTTTGAAGATCTCCAGAGAAGGAGACTCCACAACCTCTCTGGGCAGCCTGTTCCAGTGCTCTGTCACCCTCACTGTTAAGAAATTTTTCCTTAAGTTCCTATGGAATTTTTGATGTTTCAGTTTCCGGCCATTTCCTCTAGTCCTATCAGTGGCCACCACTGAAAAGAGACCATCACTGTCCTCTGCACTCCCTCCCTTGAGGTATTTATATACACTGATTAGATCCCCTCTCAGCCTTCTCTTCGCCCAGTTGTCCAGTCTGTCCAGGTCCCTCTGGATGGCAGCGCAGCCCTCTGGGGTATCGGCTACTCCTCCCCGTTTCGTGTCATCAGCAAACTTGCTGAGGGAGCACTCTGTGCCTTCATCCAGGTCATTGATGAATAAATTGAACAGGACTGGACCAAGGACTGACCCCTGGGGGACCCCACTAGCCACAGGCCTCCAACTAGACTCTGCACCGCTGATCACCACTCTCTGGGCCCTGCCATCCAGCCAGTTCCTAATCCATCTCACTGTGCACTCATCTATCCCACACTTCCGGAGCTTGCCCAGGAGGATGTTGTGAGGGACGGTGTCAAAAGCCTTGGTGAAGTCGAGATAGACGACATCCACCGCTCTCCCCTCGTCTATCCAGCCGGTCATTTCATCATAGAAGGCTATCAGGTTAGTCAGGCAAGATTTTCCCTTGGTGAATCCATGCTGACTACTCTTGAGCACCTTCTTGTCCTCCATGTGCCTGGAGACAACGGCCAGTATGAGCCGTTCCATCACTTTTCCGGGGACGGAGGTGAGGCTGACTGGCCTGTAGTTGCCTGGGTCCTCCTTCTTGCCTTTTTTGAAGACTGGCGTGACATTGGCCTTCTTCCAGTCTTCCGGCACCTCCCCCGTTCTCCAGGATCTTTCAAAGATGATGGAGAGCGGCTTAGCTATGGCATCTGCCAGTTCCCGCAGCACTCTGGGGTGCATCCCATCAGGGCCCATGGATTTGTGGGTATCGAGGTTCCTTAGGTGCTCTCCGACCCGATCTTCCTCTACCCAGGGCAAGTCTTCCTCTCCATCTGCTTCTTCTCTTGCCTCTAGGGCCTGGGGCTCTAAAGGGCTGCCCTTGGTAAACACCGAAGCAAAGAAGGCATTGAGCAACTCTGCTTTTTCTGTGTTATTTGTAACCAAGGTGCCCATCCCGTCCTCCAGCGGACCCACGTTTTCCCTGATCTTCCTTTTGCTGTTAATGTATTTGAAGAAATTTTTTTTGTTATTTTTAACGTCCCTTGCCAGCTTGCCTTCCAGACGTGCCTTAGCTTTCCTTGTCGCATCTCTGCACGCCCTGACTACGTTCCTGTATTTCTCCCAGGGGGCCTGTCCTTTTTTCCACATTCTGTATACCGCCGCCTTCTGCTTGAGCATTGCCACAAGCTCCCGGCTCATCCTGCCCCCTCTGCCTGCCTTCCTACACACAGGGATGCACTGTTGCTGGACGTGGAGGAAGTGCCGCTTGAAATCTAACCAGCTCTCTTGGGCCCCCCTTCCTTCTAGAGCACTAGCCCATGGGATTCTTCCGAGGAGGTCTCTGAAGAGGCTAAAGTTGGCCCTCCTGAAGTCCATCGTCGCAAGGCTACTTACAGCCCTGCCTCCTCCTCGTTGAATCCTGAACTCCACCAACTCATGGTCACTGCAGCCGAGGCTACCCCCCACCTTAACATCTCCTACTAGGCCCTCCCTATTTGATAGCACGAGGTCCAGTAGCCTACCTCTCCTCGTCGGCTCCTCCACAACCTGCGTCAAAAAGTTTTCGTCGACGCTCTGCCTCTTTCTATTTTTTTTTCCCAGACAATTAGACTCATCTTTTTCAATCCTGTCATCTTGCTCCCTTCAGGAATCTTCAGACTTGGAGAAAGTATATTTCTGCACAGTTATCCACAAGTGTACACTCTTGTACCCCTTGTATCCTTGTTATCTACAAGTGACACCCTTATAAAGTAGGCTTTTCCCCTTAAAGGTAATACCTGCACTGGCATAAAACTATAGTATCTACTTGAGGCAGATCAGTGCCATCCTTGGAGAATATTTTGTGCAAAGCTTGGAACTCATACACAATATGGTGTCTCTCAGGCTCTAACAGGAGCAGCCACTTGAGCAAGAGGCAAAGGTTCAGAGAGAAGGAAGTCCTGTGGGATCAGGAGGACTGTGATTTACTAAGCTGCATCACTCATCCTGGATATCTTAAGGTGAAAAAGAAATGAATTGTTTTGTGATGATGATTTCTCCCAAGATTTCTAAAGGTCAGTACTCCACAGTAGCAGAACTGGACTCCTCAGTGACAGTGGGACTGTAGGCAGGTTCCTTTCGTACAGTTGTGCTGCTGCTCAGGGATGGGTGAGAAGTCAGAGGAAGGGTCCTCCCAGAGGTAGCACACAGCCACCTACACACTGCAATCACCCGTAATATGTAAGAGCTCATTTATAACAAGTAGCCTGTTGCATGCTTTCTGTCTTTGGACTAATATAACACAGTATCTTTAGGCAACGCTAGGGAAAGTTATAGCTGGTACTTGCTTCTCATATGATGTATATTTCTTCCTAGATAGGGCTGAAAATCAAGTGAGGAGCTGTGTATAGCACAGCAAATTCCTAGGCAGTGTGGAAGGCATTTCTCCTAGAAAGGATAGAAAAATGCTGCAGTAGGAGTTGTGAAGCATATATCTCCTCTTGCAAGCTGAACAATATTTAAGCTAATAGTCTGCCTGTCATTCCAGGAACTGACACTCTAGCCCTGTAGATCTACTCCAATATCATCAACTGAGAGTAGTCTGTAAGGACAGCTGCTGAACTGCTCTCCTTTTCTTCTACAGGGATGGGGGATCGCAGGCCATCTGATTCAAATTGAGCCGTTTTTTTCTACAAGAAATTTTTAGTGCCTGGCCAATTATTTTAGCTGAGTATCCCATGAACATGCAACCCTCCAGTTTACAAAGGATACAAAGGATAAAAAGGACAACATTGTCTGGAAAGAAAATACATGGAGAAGAAAACTATGCTCTGTAGCATGTGCCTTTTTTTCTTTCTTTCTTTCTTTTTTTTTTTTTTCCTTCATGAAGGCTTTCATTCAGCAGTGGCAGGACTCTGATCCTTTTACACTACTTCAGGTCATTCCAGAAGGTCACAGCCACTCTTAGGATCAGTATGGGCTTCCAGTCCACTCCGCTTGTCCTGTGATTACAGGCTAGCGTGAAAGAGCTATTGCTATCAGAGCCGTAATCTCTATAATGTGCAGGATCTATTCTTCCATTCCTCTTTCCCCTGAGTAATTCTGATCTTTGCTTAGAGGTCCTACAATACTGATTACCACAGCCAATGCTACACAATCCTCCACCACACTTTTTCTTTAGAATGAACAAGCTGCAGGATCCCACTATCAGGAATTCACTTGTTTCAATACTGTACTTGGTGTTGTGCTTTCTACAAGTCCATTGTCCCTTCCTCTAAGAAATGCCATAATACAAGGCCTTTGTATTATGAAAGGAAAAATAACCCTTAAAAATGGGAGCAGTTTAATGCTTATCTGGCTCCACTTCCTTACCACTGTATCTATCTGATGGTGCTTGAGCAACATGAGACAGTTCTTAACTAGCCAGCAGTGTAGATCTTGCTTCCACAAAACTGTACTGTCAATTGCTCATGCCCACTGCTTATAGTCACTGCGCTAGTCTCATCTTCCTTTCTTCCTTAACTTGTGTCCTTACACTACCAGGTAGTGACAGGGATATTACCTCCAGCACAAATACTTAGATAAGTTAGACAAGTTTGGCTGGTACTTTGATAGGAAACTTATCTAAATCTGTTTTCTAAATCTTTTCTTTTGAGGGTTTGAAGAGGAGGAGAGACAGAAGCAGCAGGGCAAGGTTAGAAACACCTGCCTACAATGTGATTTCAAAGCACAGAGTATTGCAGAGTACTTGTAGAGTATTGCAGTTTGTTCGCAAGAGATGTGTGAGGAAGCTATGAAAATGTGCAGCAGGGTTTTGCAACCTAAGTAAAGCTCTGCTTTACTTAGGCATTAAAGGAGATGAGGGAGGTGAATTTTTAGTTTTAGCATCCATGGAATGAGGTAGCATTGATGTACAGTTGGGTGCTGTCTGGTGTATCCACAGCTACACACTATAACTGAGGCTGAAAGTCTGACACTTTCCATGTTAAGATCATTGTTCCACTTTACTTCTCCATGTAAAGTAATTGTTCATTACACAGCAGGAATACGTGGGGGCATATGAGTTTAAGGATTTTATCATGTCTTTGATTGACATATCCTTTCATTCTTATTTGCATGTAACAACCAGTGACATGAAAATTGCTGCTTGAGCTAATCTATCTCCCACTGAAATCAAAGGGAGTTTTTAATGCAGGGACCTTTGCAGGATCAAGTTACCTTAAAGAAAAAAAAATGTAGCTTTAGAAAATATTAGAAATTCTTCTCCAGACAGAATTGCAAAATATTTATTTTTGACAAACTGCCAGCTCCACAACATCATGATCTGATCAGCTTCTGCCTATCTCTCTCTTTCTCACACACACATACACACACAGGTGGTAAATGCAAGAGAAGGGCAATAATTTCAGAACAGCCTCTCTGTGCCCAGGGTCCATTGTCATGTTTATTGTAGAGCAATCACAATGTCATAAACATTCAAAATACAAAAAAAAACACTGCTGCAAATGGCAGCTTTAAACACTCAATAGATTCAGCAACCAGCTAGTCCATAGTGAAGCCAGCCAGACTATCGCAAATTAGTCAGAAAATAATATTTTGATAGCTGTGCATCCTGAAAAAATGCAAGTTCACTCTCTTTTGTTTCGCTTGCGTCATTTATTTTTTTTTCATTTTTCTTTTGGTTGGTGTTTGACTGACTTATTAATTCAAATGCTCAAAAGCATCAATGGGTTTTAAATAGAATTTCTGTAATTTTGGAAATATACAGACTGAAACCTAATTAAATCGGTAGTATCCCTTTTGAAATCACCCATGCCTACTCCCAATGCTAATGTAGTTGAGTTGGTAATTATGCAATTGTTCAGGACCAAAGAATTACAGAGTCTGTGACTGCAAGCTTATTATAAACAGTAATCACGCATTTGATATTCTAAAAATGCAGAAAAACTCAATTTCTTTGTACTTGCCATACAAAAACATATATTAACTGAATGCATATTTGTGTAGAATTATTGCCTGTAAGTTTATTGAGTATAGCCTTCACTACAGTAACTGTATATACATATATATATATATATATATACACACACACACACACAATAAATATATATAGTAGGGCATCCAAAGAAAACACAGTATTAGCAATATACTTTGCTGTAGTTACATGTTTTGCAAAGAAATAAAAATGTTTTTGTGCTTGTGTGTGTGTGTTTTGTTTCTGTTTTTACCACAGGGTGAACATATTATCTTCAATTTCTCTTTCACCATTGCTCTGCCTATGGATTTTCAGGTTTTCGATATTTGTGATTAGACATGGTAAAGTATCCAGACACAGCTGTTAGCTGTGGAGGTTGGAATAGTTTCTGCACTCTGATTCCCCATAAAGCAGGGTACCAGCTTGTCTAAACTTGGGAATAAAAGTTTTCTCTCTGGAAATCTTCAGAGCTACCTATACAATTGACTGCCAAAGACCTGCACGAGTTTGCATTTACCTCACATCCATGCACCCAGAAACTCCCCAAGTTTCAAAAGGCTTTCAGGATGAGGCATAACTGCTTGTGATTTTGTTCGGTGTGCCTCATAAAGAAGGTAACAAAGGTATGGTGCTGCATTTTGGTCAGCATGAGTAAGTATGTAGTTCTGGCTGAATGAATAGACTGTTGCACATTTTGCTTTCATAACTTGGTACAGGTTTCCTGTGTGAATAAAACCATTTTATTTATGTGGATGTCTCCTTTTTTGTTTTGGTCTTGTAGGCTTAGTACCACATGGTGGGCAGTAATTATGCATGATCTTTATCTATAATGTAGAAGCAAATTCCTATTGAAGACAGTTTAAGTGTCTTAGGAGTACTAGATAATGCACTAAAAGCATAGGCCTACACCATTCATTCCTTGTGGTAAATAATACTCCTGAAACAAACCACTAAAAAAAACACATAAACCATAAACAGGATTCAGGCTGTCTTCCCTCTCCCCAAAGAAAAGAAAATATAAAATTGTTCATTATAAAAATTATAAAGTATTTACCCATAAGCCTGAAAAAACCTCTTTAAAGAATTTCTTTAAGCACAATAAGGTTATACTGTTTGTTAAACAGTGACTTGCAATAGAAAAAGTAATAAATATTGCTATTAATAGAACATTGGATTTTTGCTTATATACAACTTTTTAAATCGTTCATTGAATTAATTTAAGTATTGGATGAAAACATGAATATCTGCACAACCCAGTATTTCTGCATGATATTGCGAATGAAAATAAATAAATTGATCTCTTTATGACATTAAGGCTTTATTCTCCACACCTTTATCCTTTTTTGGGATAGAACATTTTATTAGAGGTGTATTCCTTTTTGTGTTTGTGATTTTTTTTTAGTGTATTCCTTACTTATTTGGGCCTATGAGTTATTTGAAAACTATCTGTATCAAAAGCTTTTTAAAACAATTTGGTATTGAGCACTAGTCAAACTCAGTGGTAGTCACCTAGATTATATGATATTGTCTCTATCTACATATGATAGGCAGAACATGTCTCAAAAGAAAAAGAAAAAAGATTTCTCAGAAAGAATGGAAAGAATACCCAATAGAAGAAACTCAGCAGAAGAATGGTAGAGGCTTACCACAAATTAGAGTTCACCTTTTTTATGACAAAATAGTATTAAATGTAGCTATGTGCTGTGTGGACAAGGACCTATTAAGAGAGAAGGGTTCTCTTTTCAGTGTTGCAGTGTCAGTTATGAAGACACATTTTAAAAGGGCTTTTATATTCATTTTCCTCATCAAATTCAAACTCACTTTTAAGGCTTCTCTTGTAGTTTACTTATTTCCTAACACAGGCTGCTTGCTGCTCTCTGCTTTCCCCACCATGTTCTTCTTCACTCTCTGCTATTGTCCACTATGAAAGGACTGAGGTTGACAGACTTCTATTTCAGACTTCTATGACAGCACATCAAAAATGTCTAGATAGATCTCACCTTCACTTCCTAGCTGGAAAGTAATAAATAATAAAAAAGTGCCTCTCTTCATCTTAGGAAGTGGTACAGCAAAAGAAGACAGCAACAGTTTTAGCTTAGTGTTGAAATCTTTGAGGAGTACAGGTGGGTTCTCAATCAATGTGAGAAAATACAAATTGTAGGAGGGAGCCTTAGGAAGTGGCGGGTGGAAATACGGCCATCTGGCATCCCTAAAAAAGAAATGAAAGGATGTGAAAGAATTGTCCAATCTGATAAGCACTAGGAACTTGCAACTGTTGCATGATCAGCCGATGATTTTAGGGCACTGCAGTACTTACCTCTCCAGAAAATATCCAAGGGCAGGGAGAAGTGGAATAAAAAGAAATATGATAAATTGTACTGAGTGAAAAGAAGGCAGAAGATGAGTTTCTTTGAAAGAAATACACATTTAAATGTTAGTGAAATCATGGCCTTTAGAGGTAAACAAGAAAATTCCTGTTGACTTTGATGTAATTCAGAATCATCAAAAACAGTTCTCAGGTTTATCAACGAGAAGTGTTTGAGCTCCTCAAAGAGAGAAGCATTCTAGCTAATCATCTGTTCAATATGAAGATCGAATTTGATGGTGAAACATGAAAAAGTAGTGTCTAGCATACCACATATCTGAATCAGCATCTGTTAAATCAGCTTTCTAAATATTATCTGATTACTGAGCCTTTCCCCACCCCATTTGAAGCTTAACATATCTTTTCTTAAGAAATGAAGAAAGTATGTTCACATGTGATAGCTACAGTAAGCGAACCCAAATTATTGTATTTATTTTACAGGTGATTCAAAGTACAGGTCTCATCCTAATTTCATTAGTGAATAAGGGCAAACAATCACTTAAAAGCCATTGGGGCATTCAGAGTTACATGAAGAAATGTTAGCTCAGCTTTCCTTTAAAGAAAGGAAACATAGACTTTTGGTCTATCTACAAGGCAGTAGTAAACACATAAATAGACACATTCTTAAAACTCAGATCACTAATAAATATTGTTATAGGCATATATTTAGACAAGAAAAAAAAAACAGTTATAATTCCTGTACAGTACTTACCCATTTTAACATTATCACATGGTTGTACAAACAGGATTATAACAAGCAAAAGAAAGCACTTTATTGAATGAATAAATAATCAAAAGCATTGGTGAGGTTAGTCTTAAGAATATGCTGCTTCATACAATTTAAAGTACATCAAACAACAAAATTCATATTCCCAAAATTCCATTAAATAATACTGAGTAATTATGTGATACATAATATTTAAGTATATATATATAATATATATATATATAATCATTTCATTATGATAATTACGATATCTATTTACATACCATGCAATTTTAGACTGTGCTGCAATATCTAGGCACAACAGGTTGATTTAAAAATGTCTGTGGTGGAAAAAAAAAGGAATATTTAAAGTGAGAGACATTACTTTCCTTCAGTTCTTTCTTGTCATAATATACAATGAGAAATTGAGATCCTTTCTGGTAATTAAGGACATACTTTTACTAGTGGACAGATAGGTAGCAGTATTAGCTTACAGCTGTAGGTAGAGCCATGAGGTGTTGCATTTAAAGAAAGCATTCATGCTTCAAAACTTAACATATGGCATGCATGTCTGTGATAATTCTTCTCACTGTGGACCCAGTCCTGTGAAATGCTGAGCTTCTCCCTCAAAAGGATGATTTTTGTCATGTTTTACAGAAATTAAGGGCACTCAATGCCTCATAAGAGTAGGACAGTATTTTGCAGTATGAGGACATGTATCAGCACATAAATTCTATTAGTCCCTGGTGAAGTGATGTATCTATATTGAAAAAAGAATGAGTTTCTAATTTTGTCTTTAGTAGCATTAATTACAGTTTATAAATAAACTATATTGTGTTTAAAAATCCGAATATTACAAATTTGCTTCTTCTCAAGCATTTGTTGGTCCACTGGTTACTAAAGAATTATTTATTCTTGTTACTAATTACGGACCATTCTTGATCATTGCCTTGTAAGAGGTTCAATGAAGTCTGAAGGACCAAAATCTGGTCCTTTATGTTATGATCTTGCTATGCTTAGCTAATTGCAAACAAAGAATAAAGTGGTCTGTCACAAGAAGTATAATTTATAATATAAGCAGCAGTATTATATAGGGCATTACATTTCAGGGGAAATAAATGGGAAGAATAAATCAATCCACTCAAGCAAAAGACTATAAAAAAGGATATCTGCTGATTTCACAATTAGGCATCTATCAATGAGAGTCTTTCTGGGAGAAGAGGAAAAGTCAGAGATAGTTTTGATTATGGGATAATTACATATGATGGATGTGTACACCTAGATGATCAGAAGCCAAAGTTAATAAAATGAATATTAAAATTCATTTAGGGCCTAACTGGTCATGATACATTGAATTGATTTACCCAGGATGATATTGTGTCATGTTGTACATTGAATAAAAGTAGTGCAGTGTTCTGTAATTGGTTTCCTATTTCAAGTTTTTCATCACTGTAAAAGGACTGCAAGCATATCGATTAAAAAAGTTGAGATATTGGAATAACAACAAAAAAATTCTTCCAAAGAAGTGTATTAAAGATAAAATATTAAAAAATAATTGAGCGAGTTTAAAGGCTGGGAGTACTCAGTTACTTTCACTGTCTGTATTTGTGAATGTGAGCATAGGTGTCTGTACAGAACTCCCACAGCTTGTTTTACATTATGGCAAAGACACCTGTTGTAAAAAAATAATTTGTTTTAGCAGCTGAATCACCAAAGTATTTTGTGGTTGTAGGGAATCAGTCTTATCACGGGTTACTTGTTCTTCTATCCAAATTGCATATGGTATCACTGCAGTGCTCTCATGCCAGTAGGAATACTTTTGTAACCTACATCTGAGGTTTTAGAGCCTACAGCCTGAGGCCTATTAGACCCTACCCTTCATGCTTTTTGTCATGTCATGTGCCATATGACATGACCTATTGCCATGTCCCATGATTTTAACCATGTCCATATCTATCTTTATCTTATCAGAGCCTCTCTTTCTTCAAAACATCCGAAGATTAAAATTCTGTTCACTGTCCATGATCCTTTTTTTTTTTTTCCCTTTTCTTTACATCAGCTATATAAACCTTTATTGCTCCTTTGGTTTCCTCTAGTACAGATCTATTTCCTGCCCTTACATTGTTCGTATACTTAGAGCTTCCTTTCTCCATTAGACTTCAGTCAACTCTATTTTCAGGTCCTTATTATTCTCTCTCATCAAGATTCCTATTAATAACTTGCAAGAAGTTAATTGTCACACTGGATGAATAATATCAGTATCATTTTCTTTCTACACAATTGTTAACATGAATGTATATTTTCGCATTCTCCTTGACACTGCTCCATACACCTCCTTGTCTACCTCCAAATGGTTCCTTGGGAAAGAGGTTCCGATTTTTCCACCTTCAGTAGGTGTTCAGCATAGCATAGGATTAAACAGAACTATACAGCTACATCTATACATGCTTTCAATATTTTGTTTGGGCAAAGGACCGTCATCAGTGAGATGTTACACTGTTAGCAATCCTTTCAAATATGTACATTAAAATATTGCATCCAGTCTTGCTAGCTGAAGAAAATAAGACAGAACTGGCATGAGAGAGACATCCATGTCTATCTACTCTAGATTACCAACATCTGTAAGTAATGCTTAGCTTCATGTCATGTAAACCTAATGAATGCAAATAATCACCAAGGTTCAGATTACTTCTCATTTTCTGAAGTGCATTTTTTAAAATCCTTTTTGACATGTCTTTGGATTCCTGTCAGATTTTATTCTTTTTTGTTTTGTTCTGTTTCGTTTTGCTTGTTTATTCTTTTTTCTTTTGTGTGTTTTTGACACAGCAGTACTAGTATTACTGACTGAGCCAATCAAATAGCTCTAAATGAATGAGGTACTTACTGAATATATACTCAGGGCTAAATCTTGATTTGACTGAAACCTCCACAAAATACTGCTTTGACAAATACTGCTTTGACTTTAATGGGATGAATATCTAGTCCTCAGTTGTACAGGGTGCAGCCATTCTTTCCTTTCCTTTCCTTTCCCTTTTTTTTTTTTTTTTTAATTTATTGCAGTAAATATTTTAAATGGGGTAAGGCCTTAAGAGTATAAAATTACACAGAAGTCTTTTTGCAAAATGGAGTGAGAAAAATGTTCACTTGCCAAAAATTCAAATCATATTGGTTCTTGTTCTTTTTGCACAGGTTGATGGCAGCACAAAGTACTGAAGTAGAGAATAGAATATGCTCTTTCTATAGTAATAGCCACATCATTATGAATTCTTATTTATAAAGAAATAAGTTTCTGTTCCTGAAGTTTCAAATACACTCTATTTAAAAAGGCACTTATAATTAAAAAAGAGGTGCTACTATTTGAGTTCACAAATTATTATTTCTTTTTTTTTTTTAATACAGAATTCTGTGAAATTCTGTTTTGAATCTCAGCATTTATTGCTACTTCTTTTTCAAAATTTCTGGGCTTTATTTTATTTTGTCTTATTTTCTTATTGTGCTGCAACAAAAGCAGGCATATAACTTTCTTATAAGCAAACATGTACCATGCTTTAATATGAATACAGTTCATTCTACTCTGTACAAAAGGACTAAGGTGGTAAATGGTGACTTTTCTATAAGCTAGCACTGCACTATTATGAAGATTCATGTAAAGTGCTTACTATTTTTGTTTTAAGTATGCCTAACAAACCTGCACCAGATTTGTGTCACCTTTGTGCTAGGTAAGTAACACTTATTTCAAAGGACTGCTTTTGAATAAACTCCTTACTATAAGAATGACAGAATATGGCCCTCAGGATTTATCAATTGTATATTCCATTCTTAAACATATCTATGTGAACCAAATGGACCATGATATGCTTGAAAAAAATAACTGGAAATTCAGAATGAAACAAGCAAACAAACAAACCAACAACAACAGAAAGAGAGAAATTAATAGGAATAAAGTCCCTTAGGCAGCTGCCCAAGAACTAACACAACACAATCAGGAATTCAGAACATTTATTGCAAGAGCTGAATAACTAAATAACGTTGAACTGGCAAAGCAGTAACAAGGATAACTGGTTAGATATTTATTCTGTCAAAGTCATCAAACACCCCTCACAAACTGACATAAGTACTGCAATAAGCAATGCACCCCTAACCCATTTTATGCCTTTTATATTGTGGAGGAAAAATAAAAATAAAAGTGAGCTGCTATATACAAAGGAATTTAAAAAAAAAAAAAAAAGAGAGAAAAAAAAAGAAGCCTTGTTTTTTTGGTAAGAACAAAATCACCTTCAGATTAAATAACTTCGTTATTTTAAAACTGATGTTTCACTGTGGCATAAGATAATTTTTGCTCTTTTTTTCTGTAAGGATTTTTTTTTGCATGCTATCTATTTGTGTAAATTATCTGTCATGCCTTAACAAAAACCATCTAAGAATGTCTGGATTTGGATTTGCTTTACGTGCAACTTAGGTCTTACAAACATTAGGAGTCACCTTGCTGGTTTGACTGAGGTGACATGATACTGGTACCTGCCAGGCATTGACCAACTATGATAACAAACAGTTAAACAGCAATAATTAGAGATTTAACCCTTTAGCTCCCCCAACTAGCCTACCAGGAGAATGCTCTGTTACATCATGAAGGCACAACACATTAAATATTTTGTGGCTATGGTCTAAAAACACTTGTGTTACTACAACATTAACGCAGATGAAGATCAACACAAATGCTGCTGTTTCAGCAATACAAGCTGTCTTAGGTATAGACACACACTTGCCCAACTGGGAAAAAAAAAAAAAAAAGGGAAGATCTTTGTATTTCTTTCTGTAGAATTTCCTCCTCTATTCCACTTGGGATCAATGTTAGCTGAAACTCATTAATCGGAGACAGCAGCTAACTTGATTCCAGATAAAGTGTTCCCTCTCACCCACTGCTATCACTACAAGATTAAACATTCTTTTTTTTTCGCAGTTTCCCTGCTCTATGTAACAGAATGGAAGTTAAAACAAAGTTGCTAAAGTTTCAAGCCCTTAGACAAGTCCCTTCATTGCTTTAATATTTGATGAAGGGGGGAAAAAAAAAAAAAAAAAAAAAAAAGGTCTACCTCAATATCAGCATCATTTACTACTACATAGAAAGGTCCTTCCTTCCTTCCTTCCTTCCTTCCTTCTCTCCCTCCCCCCTCCCCCGCTTCTCTCCCCTTCCTTCCTTCCTTCCTTCCTTCCTTCCTTCCTTCCTTCCTTCCTTCCTTCCTTCCTTCCTTCCTTCCTTCCT
>NW_010583739.1:179523-212569 GCF_000705375.1 Tinamus guttatus | reverse complement strand
TCATTTTGCAGGACATCATACTTTCCACGGCGCTAACATAAGGATATGCATATCTCTGCTAGGTGAAGCATAGTTCTAGAGGTCTACCCAGTACATAAAGCTCTGACACACATACAGTATTAGCAAGTCTAAGTAGGCTAAAGTCACTGGTCCAAAGTAACCATTTCTTATAGCTGATGCTCCTTTGGACTCTCAACAGCTCCTGAGGCGTGTTTATAAGACTTCAAGTTGGCCAAAGGAATATCAGTCATGTGATTGCCAGTGTTGAAATGGCCCTCACTGGAACCGTACTGCTTTCGATCACTGAACTGGTTTCTGTTGCTATCTTCTTTCCAGGTTCTTGTCAATGTGTGTCCATTAACTAGTTTGTCCTTCTTAACCCATTCTTTCTGAGGTGCAAAGGTGGAGAGAGGAGATTTTGGCTGTTGGTATGGACCCAAGCTGGGAGGCATCCAACAGTTATCTGAGTGACCCAAAACCAGGCATTCTTGAGTACACATCTCTGTAGCTTCAGCTAATCCTCTTGGCCCAAGGGGCCCATCTATACAAGAAGAAGAAGAAGAAGAAGAAAAAAAAAAAAAAAAGAGAGAGAGAGAGAGAGAAAGAAGAAGGGGAGAGAGAAAAAAAATAGTTAGATATTGATAACAAAATTTGCAAATACTTATGTTTGTTAAGACTGAGAAAAGTAATAAAAATGATTCTGTGACAAAATATTGCACTCTCTTTCAAAAAAACCCACTCATGCTAATGGAAAATCCTAGTTGCATTTTCCTTCTGTTAAAGAGTGTCTGCTTTGATGGGCATATAGTGTCCTCTGTGCATATAATCTCTGTATATACACTACCTGTGAACATTCCAAAATATTCAAACATAACGTTATCACTTCAGGTGATTTCAACTATCAATTAGTTGAAATCTTTTTTTTTTAATTACTACAAAAATATAGCTAGGTAGATAAAAAAAATCAGAGGAAGTAAGCACACTCTTGCACATACTGAATAAGAGGTATGTAGGGTCTGGGCCTATTCTAATCTGTTTTATTCTTACCTTACGCTCATAGAACCTTGGTGAACTACCAACATCCTCCGATATGAGAAGTATTCATACTAGCTGATAATGTATTTGCACAAATGAATTCTCTGAATATAGGTTTCTTCTATTTTATAAATTCTGAATAGTGTAAAATGACCCAATGAGTAGCACAGAAGTTAATTTCTGCTGGATTTAGCATGAACTTCATAAAACACTTCAGAGTACTGCAACAGGAAACAGTAAAAACTTTAATTCTTCCAGCCATTATCACATATCTCAAAACTGGCATACCACTATAAAGATAAAACAGTAAACAAACAAACAAATAAATAAATAAAGGAGGCTTATATAAATCTTGTGCTTGATAAAGAACTATTTTTGTAATCCTTTGTAGAAGAGGAATATGAGACCACAGGAGACAAAAATGAAGTCTGCTGATGTACTATGCATATTAAAAATCCACATCATTTTTCACACACTAGTGAGGACATAGCTGGCCAGATGTAGGCATCTTGCAATCAAGTCAGCTCAGCAGACAGGTCTCCAGCAGCACTAAATTCCTCTCAGTCTTACTGTATTTCTAAATGACTGAATTTGACCAGACTGGATTTATTAGGAATGACAAGCCAGCAAAACGGGCGATAAACCATTTTGTGTTTCCTTACTAGATATTTCTCAATATCTGAAACATGTCTTGTGATGATTCTTTCATAAAATTTATTGTGATTTCAAGTGAGAATTCTGGAGGCCTTTTCTTGACTTCAGGGCAAATTAACCGGCTAATGCTGTAGATATTCAAAGAGTTAAGAAGACATTTTTCCTTGATTAAACAACCCAATGACAGGGAGGAAATTATAGATTGATTTTTGAGAAAGACAGTTAGCAGGTAGGCATGAGTAGTGAAGTCATGAAGCACCCAGAAAGTAGTATTAATCAGAAGAAAAATGTCAGTGGAGTGTCAGCAAAAAAAAAGGTATCTTAATAATAATGTAATTGAGACTATAAATGACAACTGAGGACACTTTAGCAAAGATTTCTGTGTTACAATGCTAAAGAATGTTTAATTCTCTTGTACTCCATGAATATTCAATATATTACTGTTAGTAATAGATCTTTTTCTGAATAATGAAATTATCCCAATTAATTTTATGGAAACTACTATTCTTTTTCCCAGTCTTTCTAGTCGCCACATGACAACTCAGCTGTATTTCTACAGCTTCAATTTTAATTCACATTTTTCACATTCTTTGTGAGATCTCTGAGGAGCTCCTTTTTTAAAAAAAAATTCTGAGAATATACAGTAAACTGTTTATGTGACAGAATACAGTAAACTATAATAAAAGTTGTTTCTACAGTTACTATATATGAAAGCATCTTACTGCTGTCATCTCGAACATAAAAAATGTATGGAATCAATGCAACTTTCTATTTAGGTCAATACCATATGAAATAATTAAGCCTAAACCATTAGGAAGAAAAAAAAAGTAACTGTAAAGCAGAAGCTTAGCAAAGATTTCAAGGAGACCCAAGAGCCTTGATTCTAGAATGAGAACTGTGATAATTCCCTGGAAGAGAGATATTCTTTTTCTATAAAAGCTCTCCTTTGAATCGCCTAGTATGAAGCTATAATCATACTGAGGCAGGTACTTAGTACAAAAAAAAAAAGCAATAGTAAGTAAAGGAAGTACTTCCAGTATATTGTTAACATTTCCAAAGGTTAATCTCTAGGTTAAAAGCTGATTATTTTTTTCTGCTGACAACAGAAATTTAATTTTAATTAGTTTTTTTCCCCCATTTTCAGAGGAAGAAAGTGAGAAGTGGCACAACTATTTCCAACCTGCCTGCTCACACAATACAATACTATCTTGCTGACCAAGGAGAAAAGGTTTGGCAGGGATTAAAACTTTCAATACACAAAGAAAACCCTTCACCACAAAATGACACATTTCAGAAAATACAGTGCATGCACTCTATGATTCCAATTTGCAGTGGAATAAAAGGTTACAGGAGAGCCTTCATTCAGTACTACAGTTCTGAAGAGGATAAGTTACTTTTCTGTTTAGTTAAATAAAATAAATTTCAAGAGATAAGACAGCTATTTCCATTTAAAAATTGAGCGAGTTATAAGCTGTTTTTTTTTTTTCGTCGTCGTCGTCGTTTTTCTTTTTCTTTAGAGCAAAATATACATGTGGCCCTATAAGTTACATGTCAAGCTCTTCTTTGCAAGATTTACTTCATGTGTTTCACTTTCCCTAGTAACAGTTCTGGAGAGATAGTGCTGTTTATCTGAGAGTGGATTTTAAGCACCTACTGCTTTAGATACTGCAAATTTTCTGGGGAGCACTGGAATATTCAGATATCTGAATATCAGTGAACGTCAGCAATCGGATGACAGCACCGAGGTGACTTCCTCATCAGAAGGAACAGTTCCCTGATTTTTTTCTTTTTGCTTTAACAAAATACTAACATTTCACTTACTTAGCTTTCAAAAATGAATTATTGCATGGAAGCCCTCTCCAAGTCAGCCTTCTCTATCCAGCAATTTTAATCAGAGGCAGGACTATGGTGACCTCTGTAGAGGGCAAATTGCACATTTTATTGATGACTGTAGATCACACCAAGTAACAGTCATAGACAGAATGCGGCCCTTGGAAAGAACTGGGACAGTTCCTTTAGCTGCAAATAGGTGTGAGATATAGGCCAACTCTGAACATTCCTCAAGGTGTGCCTGTATATAAAAATACAAGAATTGAATGCACATCCTGACTTGAGAACAGAACACATTCTGTCTCCTACTCAAACAAGAATGCATATTTTCAAGCAATGTGATTCACACCTTCCAGTTCGTAAGATCCAGGGAAGATTTACTTGTCAAAGGCTTAACTTGACAAAGTGCCCTGCTGGACTTAGTCTAACAGGTGATAGCCAAGTATCAATCTGGTTTATGTTCTCAAGTATAGACAGTTTACTCTATGAGTCTCCTTATTATTCTTACTATTCAATAGCCTAAAGTGAAACGATCATGAGTGGTACAATGGGAGAGAGATCTAGGGGAAACCTGCACTGGAGACCTGGCTGCTTTATACTGAGAAATCACAATGTTGACTTAACAGTAATTATCTTTCTTCTCCACCATTGCTGAACAATAGCGTTTACCCAATTTTCTAAAGCTATTTCTTTACTACATACAATGACAACACTTAAAAAAATCTGTTCCTGCTGCTTTAATTTCATAATTGCATTAATTTGTTTCCTTTCTCTTCATAAAAATGTCACTGAAATTTCTGTATCAAGTTTGTCCACACTGAAGTACTTTATTGATATGTTTTTTCAAAGTATTTGTTCTCTGAACAATCCGTAATACATGGAGCTGGTTATCAGTCTTGGCTGCTTGAATATATAATGACACAAGTGCTGATAAAACAGTACAAGCCATCTGTCTCTGGAGTTAAATGTTTTGAAAGCAAACACAAAAGTGCATAACAAACACTCCCTTAAATTGTCTTTGTAAATATTTATATCAGATTTTCTCCAAAAATGCTTTTTTGTTGTTAATAGCTGTCAAGCAGATGCATGGCTTGCGTCCTCCAAAGCAGACAGGTGTAAGAAGGAAAATAATGTATGCCACTCAAGAGCTGGTCATACCCTAATCATGGAATTTCTGTGGGGCCTTTTATCTCTTTTTATTATACCCAGAAGCTAAACTGTTATTTCATTGATTAACTTACTGCTGCAATTAGCAACTAGCTTCTGGTGTGTTGACCAGCTGCTTTTCAACCTACTTCTTTAAAATTCTCTTGCGTAAACCCAGAAACTCTTTTTTTATTATTATTATTTACCTAAAAGAAAGTGTCAAGACCACCATTCCACTCAGAGAGACTTTTTGGTCTCAAAAATGAATTGCTACTCTTTGTGCAAAGACAGTAACATTAAATACAGTGGATTTGAACATGGCCACGGCTGTTTTTCAGACAATCATATTTATTTAAATTTTCATATTGCTTCCTAAAAAAAAAAAAAGAGAAAATAAAGAAAACCATAACAGCAACAACATTTTCAGCTCTATTTAATCTCAAATACAGAAAGCTTTTTTAAAGCTTTAATGGGCTGCTTTACTAAATGACCATTTCTGAAGAGACTACACATTTTTACAACCTTCCCCACACATACTGGAATTGAAATGACATTATTGCATTTCATGAAGGTTTTGCAACTACTGTATATAATAAATATAAAGAAGTGGAAAAGGATTTATAATAAATAGATTCTTAGGACTTTTTTTGATTATTTCCTTCTCTTAAATATCAGCTAAATAAATGAGAAAGCTTGCTATTTACTTTTAGTGTGTTAAAAATATCTGAAACTGCCAATCCACACACATGCTGTGCTCAGTGCTTTTTCTCTAGGAATTATTAATTAAACAGAAAGATTCTTCAGTATCTACCAAAAATAGTTTTAGTGACTTCCTGCTTGGTTATTCCTCCTGACACATTTGCTGTTAAAATCACAACCTGTCCCCAAATCACCTCATTCCAAGATCCCCTGATCCCTACCCCTGTTGCTACAAGTTTGGGTAGGTTTACCTCTTCCACCTTGTTACCTGCTGCTTCTCTCTCCTTGTCCTGCAGTTGCATCCTCTGTACTCAGGCTCCCTTCAAGCAACCTCTGCTAATTTCTTTTCCCTGTCTTGGGAAGCTTCTTTTTCATTGCCTCTAACTAAATAAATACCATAAGATTAGCCTGTATCTATGTTACTTAGCACAGAGAAGTTCCCAGAATGCAGAAATTCATAAAAAAAAAAAAAAAAAAGTCAAGACATGGAAGCCTGGCAGAATAAGATTTTCTATCCAATTCTGTGAATTACTTAAGTGACCCAAATGGGTTCGACAAAAATGTAGGTACCTACGATCCAAGCTATAATTCTAAAAATCATTTGACTGCTTCTTTGACTCCATGGGCAGCTCAATTTTGAAATACACAGTTATTCAATTACTTGAAGTTCTGCTTCTGCACAGAGTTGCCTCTGTCTTCTGATGAGTGAGATGCTTCATGCCTACACCTAATGAGATTTAAGAAAGTAAATGCTTCTCTCCCTCAGTACCTTGAATACCTCAATAAAGTTGGTATTTTAAGAGCACAACTAATATACACAAGGAGTTTGTAGCTTTGAACAGTACAGAAAACAGGTATGCTTTTTCTTTCCCCACACCATTTTATACATAGAGGCTGTTTAGAGAAATGGTGCCTGCTTTGTGTTTCAAGCACTGTGCAGAAATTACTCATGGCCAGAACATTCCCAGAAGCTAGGAGAGGCTCAGGTCCACTTCCCTCTTCTTCCCAATGAATTCAGACCCTATGCTTTCCCATCGATACAAAGGCCTCAACCTTGATCATGGTAATGAGGACACTTCAGATATACAAGGAATAGCTGCCCGCACCCTCCCCACAGAGAAAGGAACTTACTATACTATGATTTCTCACATCCCTAATGAATGAATTTCACATCTCTGAAATTACTCATGTGCTGTGGAAGAGGTATTTGTTATGAGCATGACCAGTATTAGAAAAGATTCTCTCTTGAGATACATTTACCTGCTCCACTCCAAAAGTTACAACACAAGGGAATGGTGATTAGACCATTGCTTTTTATTTTTCTTTCTTTTTTTCTTGCTTTCCTTCCTAGAAAATTAATAATGTTTAATTTATAAACTAATAAGCCAGTAATTACCACTTGCAAATTGCATCTCCTTTAGTAGCATCTCTGTATGCTATTTTTATCTGCCCTGACTTTATGTGCCCATTTCCTTTTTTTTTTTTTTTGTGCATATATGTACATATATAAACACATCTATGCATGTTTGCAGGAAGCAGTGATGTATCATAGTCTATACTTTAAAGCACTGGCAGCCTAGAAAAGTTTTTAACTCCTTTCTCCTGCCAAGACACCTTATGCCTGACACCTTCTAAGGTGTGGGATTCATTTTACAAGGGTTTTCAGATTTTAAGGCTGTCTGTTTCCTAGCCCTGCGTACCTGTAAAATGCTTACCTCCAGATTGTTATCAAATGGGCTGCCTTACTGACCTTCCAGATAGATGCAGACAGATATCACAAGACTAGGCTTGCATGCTGCTATGCCTAACCAAATACCTAGCAGTTTGTTAACTTAGCATGCTCATGACAGCTTGCAAACCAGCTTGTCTGGATATGGGGACTCAGTTTATGGAGAGGCTTTCTTCACATCTCTCTGCCCCTGCCATCTGAACACATCCTTTGATTCAGCTCAGCTGCACGTTTTTACATTTTTGTTCTAGTTATTTTATGACAGAAATTATTTAATACTGCATTTATTTAGGACATAACTATCAGAAACACCTTGGAGAAAGTGAGTTTCTATACCCTGGTGATTACTGCTCTTGGAGGATTTTCTCAGGAAGCTTTCCAAAACACTGATGGTCTGGAATGATGTTGAGCTGCCTACAGAATATCATGTGAATGATTCAGTGATTTTTACTAGTCATACAAAATTGGCTCTGTGCTGTTTGTCATGGACTGTACATAAAATATGCTTAGATTTCTATACTGACTCTTTTTTTTTCAGGATTTAACTGAAACTTTATACCTTCTATTATAAAAGAAGACTCACTAGAAAATCTAGTGGCCCTTCTCATCTTAACAAGATATGTATCAGCAAATATGAACAAAAAAGTGTTTTCTTCTGTGTGTGAAAGTATAAAGTATAAACTTTCACTAACAAATTTAGCCAACTGTGCCAAAGTTAGCATGCCCTTTAGAAATGCAGAAGATGTCACAATTCAGATGCAGACAGAGTCACCTTCTGGGGAAAGAGGGAGAAAAGAAGTGCAACAGCATTTGACAAAAACCTTTTGCTAACAAATAAATAAAGATTAAATGTTTTACACATTTCCCGTACAGATTTCATTCTTCGGTCACAGATAAAAAGTCAACATTTGCAAAGGGAGACAATCCAAACACAATAATACATGGGCAGCCAGAAGAGCAGATTCTGTCTCTGTGAGGATATCGTTATTTAGACAGACTTTACAGCATGATAAGAATAGACTGCATATCTTTATAAATTTCCACCCATCTTCAGCATGGCTTGGAAATCATCCATTTTCTTGCCTGACAAAGCTATTGCCATAGAGAAATGCTACCTCATCTAATCCTATTTCCTCAAAATTGGAATTTTTTTCCTGCAATACATTTAATTTTAGGGGGACAAGCTAACAAATCAAAAAATCCACAGAGGATTCAAATGAACCTTCTAAATTTGATTTGATCACTTAATGAGACCAAAGCACAGCCAGTGTTCAAGTGCTTGGATTAATATTTATTTCTAGCGTGAATCCTTTTTTTTTTCTCTATTGAGTTCAGATGCTTTATTTCTCTACCTAAAAAGATTTTATTCAAAAAATGTGATGATGGTTGGTGAGAATATTTATGAAGCATTCCACAGTCACAATAATTTACTATATTTTTTTCTCTCACACCTAAATATTTATGATACTCAATCAAATATTTTGTTGGACTGATTTACAGGTAACCTGCTGAGAATGACACTACTTCCCATCTGGTCCCATTTTCTGATAACATAAACCAGCTACTAGTGAAAAACCAACTGAAGTATCATTTTAAAAGATTCTGTCAACTGTTTGCCATAAAACTAAATTTTGGCAATTACTACAGGATGCATATGAAAAAAGGCAATGCTCAATGTGAGAAAGCCTAGCAGAATGCTGTGAAACTACTGCCACTGAGATAGCTGAACAACACATATTTCAGCATTGTACAATTCTGTAAAGTTTGTATATAATTACTGTATGCCTCACCATTAACTCATGCACAGCAGGAAAAGTAGAATAAGTTCATTTGAATTTTCTTTCAATTTTATGACTTTAAATAGGAGCCTAAATTAAAGAATTGCTTTTCTTGTCTGTTTCCTAACTTACAGTAAAAGCTTGATCTTCTGACTTGAAATAAACACATATCATGCCTTCAGGGCTAGCATGGTATCTTGTGGGTCTTTTTTCCAAATAAGGATATTTGCTTTACTATTCAAAAAGTGAATAAAAGCACAGCTCATCATATTTATGTTCATAAATACACACACATACATGCACAAACACATACATGCACATAGACACATATATATACACACACACACATATATTAGGATATTTGATTTTGTATTTAAAATATCTTTTAGATATCTAATTATATAGAGAGTGCTTTTGATTTAGTGATGTATGCAGTATTGTTTTTTTATGCATACATAATGTTTATGACTATCCATTTAAGTTATTCATCTTCATTTAACAAAAGAGTTGAATAAATAGAGTGCCACATGACGAAATTAACAGAATCCCTCACAAAATGAGCAACTCAACACTGTACCCAGGTTGGTTATCCAGATATCGTAACCTCTTTCTATTATCAAAGAAGACAGAGGGATCTCTACAGTATGATTAAGCTTTCTTAAGACCCCAAAAAATTCCTGGCAATATTAGTTTCTCTTCATTGATAAAACAGGAGTCCACAGCAATTTAGCTCTGACTGCTTCCCACACATGGGATCAGTCTACATCATCATTGCCTCTACAGGATGTTAGAGCCTGATCTCTTGAAATGCTCTTAAACAAAGATTTCCCATTATAAACAAAATGGTTCCAGCAATCATTGAATAAGTCAATACAGAGCTACACTATTCAAACAGCCCAAATAGCAATGCATCTCAAGGATACTCAGGAAAGTTGCTTCTCTGAAACCTGTAAAAGATTTATTGTAGGATGTCAGCTATTAATATGCCCGAAGAAATACTTCTGGCTTTCCATATGTTAGAATAGGTAGAGGACTTGGCAAAGTTACTATTTATAAGAGAAACACAACTGTCATTTCTGAGGTTTCGAGAAGCATGGAAAATATGCCAGGTCACACAGTTAAAAGCTTGGAAAACATAAAAGTGTCAAAAAGTCAAAATAATTAAATGCAGTGTGCCACAATTAAAATTATTGTCCTTGTTGGTTATTTACTGTAGCACAAATCCAGATGAGTTTTAAATTAGGAAACACTATATACTTATCCAGAGATTCATATGGTTATATTTGAAGTACTTATCATCAGGATGTTCTCAGTATATGCATGGGGTTAATGAATTCAATGACAGTATTAAGTTTTAATAGTTTTGCTAGTATATATTCACCTTCTTTGATTATATCTTCACTTTACCAAATATCTTAAAATAATCAAAATATAATAAACTAAAGGAATATGATAATACCCAGCCATTGATCTAATATAGGTTTGATAACTTAAGAAAGAGGCTTCTTCCCATTTTTTATTGATAGGAAATACTTTAGTCTAAAATTATTTAACGTTTTTAAAAGAGAAGAAGCATATTTTAAAATGTCATAAATGTGTTTTCTTTCAAACAAGCTCTAGAAGTTATGTTCATTTAATTTCAAATAGTGAGTGACATTCTACATTAAAACTAACATTAATGAGAAAGGTTATTTTACCACAACCATACAACTTATTTCATTGTCCTACTACTATACACCCTTCCTGGACTTCTGGAATCTGACCCCAATTTCAACACCTTTCTGTGCTCTTGGAAGCTTTACCTTTTATCAAGTCAAACAGAACATAGTTTTATGAAGCAACTTCAGCAACAGTTTTCATCTTATTTCTCTCCAAAAGTAATAACTCTGGGTTTTAATCCTGCGACAGAAGTCCCAAGTTATTAACTTTGGGAACTTTAGCAAATTTCTAACATAAAGCTTCCACCAGTAGCAATCGCTGTGGCTTCAGCTCAAGTTCCATCACTTAAGTGCCTTTCTAAACATTCAGCACTATTTTCTAAATGTTATTTTCTTAGCAGTAGATTAACCTCAATACAGTAGCAAGTACCAAAGTAATCATTCTTTTCCCATGATTTCTGAATAAAAGAGGGGAAAATCAATTGCTTACTTGAAGGAATAAATGAAAAATGGGTAAAGAAACAATATCAAAAAGCCACAAATCTCACACTCAAGAGACCAATTTGTTTCACAACAAAGTCAAATGCAGACATATAAAGTAATCTCTGAAAAAGTACTGTTAATTGACAAAGATAGTTAAGGCTATTGTTGCACAGAAACATGAAGTTCATTCTTTAATTAGCTTAATTACAGCTATCTAAACAAATCATTAAATTCAAGTTGAATACATCTCTTTTAGGAAGCCTTATTACCTCCCTATTTTTCTTGTTTCCATTAGTACAATTCAGATTAAAATCAAATGCAGATAAAACTGAGTTTGTTGCAAATTTGTGACAGATGCCTTATGTGTTAGCACTCTAATATAAAGAAGTAGCTTAACTGGCTTGAAAGCACTTTTTGAAACACATTTCTCTTTGAAGAATTAGGAACTTAAGCTGGGATCTCATTCCCCTCATTTATGCCACAAGAATCTGAATAACTGAAGTAAATAACAGGAGAAAGTGCCTAAATAAGGTGTCTAGCACATTTGATTATATTAATTTTGTTTTCCGTTTTACACAAAATGTCTGTTTCATAACCTCCACAGAACAGAGCTGCCAGATATGTCATTAAACTAATCTAAAGAAGGAGGAACCATTTCCTAATTCTGCTTGTATAACTCTTGTTTACTTCATTCGGTAAAATCCAGTTAAGTCTCAGAAGAATTGTTAGAAATGAAGGTTCATTACATGAAGACTGGCTTTTCTTAAATAAGACTGAGTCACACCCACATTGCAGTTCCTTCATTTTTTAAAAAACTATGTTCACTTACCCAAATTCTTTACAAGAGACTTCCATACGTCTCTTAATGAGCCTATACAATTTATAGTTACACTTCCATTAAGCAAATCTTCCTAAGTCAAAACACTCATTTATTTAAACCATGCTTGACAAAGAATCTATGCAGCACTCAGTCTTATATTGTTCAACATGCTGCAAATTAGCACAGAAACAATATTAGCATGCACCATTTTCCAAAATACCTTGGCAAGAGGTATGCTTCCAGGCTTTCACTTCTAAGCTAAAAGACTGAAGAAAAGCCTTCTGTGGTACTCAACATTTTTTTTTTTTCTTAAGAGGAAACAAAAGCATATTTCACAAGTGAAGTTACTGCACATTTACTGGGGGCCAAGAGTTTCTTGGTCTACTTTTCGTTTAACCAAATAACTCAGCAAACCACACCTCCCAAAAAACTTATTCTTGTTTTGTTAGTTTGTTTGTTTGGTTTGTTTTGCTTTTAGTTACATATATTCCTGCAAGAGAATGCATAAGATGAACTACTTTACTTGCTTCTAAATTTGTGTATGCAGTGAAGGTTGTCTTAAAGTTAATGCCTGAAATGCACATATGGTAGATCTCTTCTAATACTCAAAGGCATATCTTTGCTGGTATCTTCAGAATCTTCAACATTCTAAACCAACCCATATTAACAAACATGACTGAGTTTGAAGGGATTAAAATGGATTGAGAGAGAAGTTGAAGGAAGAATCAGTACTATGAGTATGGATAACGAATACGTACACATTTAAGAGGCTCATGCAGCTTGATTTCTCAAGTAATCAAAAACTCATTTGGTAGTTTACTTTAGGAAATAAAGCTCACATATAAAGCAATTTTTAATTCTGTGTAGGAGCATACAAACTATTGTTTGGTTTTCCTTAAGTTTTGCTCTGGTTTTGCATAATTCCAAACAACACCATTTCAGACCTTCTTACCTCCTTAGAATTCACTCCATTGTTACAAATATTGTTTCAAAACTTTATCATATAGAAATCATATCATGTAGAAATTTGCCAATTTCTATAAAATGAGACTTCTGAATATTTGGTAGTTTAATTGGATTTTTTTTGTTCCAGTATGACACACAAAGGTAAGGAGTAATTTCATATTTCTGAATTCACTGGTTTTATTTGCCATCTTGTAATGCAAAAAAGAATCTTGTACTTGTTGGGGAACTGAAAATCTTTGAAGCAACTCAGTTTAACAACATGAAATCACACAGTTTGGTTTCCTCATAAAAAATAATAAAATAAAATAAAGCAGAAAAAGTAGCTGGTTTACAAAAAAAATGAAGAGTAAATGACTTCCAGTTTCCAGGTTTTGGTTCACTTAACAACTTCACTGTTTCACCTCCCTGACAGAAACTGCAGTGCAGTGTTAATTATCACTTATAAAATACCTTGTCAAAACACCTAAGAATTATTGTTCTGTTAACACTTTTGTCCCGTGCTTGGGTTCTATGGCTCATTTGAATTGGAGGATGATGAAAAGGATCACTGACACTTGGAATGTGTGGCCTTTCTCTGCAAACCCCATCCAATAATGCATGGCTTTGTGCTGACAATTTAGCTTTAGAAGAGGATCTATTATAAAATTGTAGTTATGAGGGAATTAACAGTCACATTTAAGAAGATTATTACTCTCATATCAAGTGAGCTAATTTGTTAAGTTGTAACTTCAGAGGCTGCAAATTATTTGAAAACAATGACAAATGCCGGAGAGCACAATGAAACTGTATCTGAGGTGCCAGAATACAGAATAGTTTATTGGTAGGTAAACAGAAGTATCCTGGGGCCATTTATTCTCTGGGATAAGACAGAGGCAGCTGCTTCCCCATGGACTCACTGGATCCATACCTCTTCTTCTTTGAAATAGGGGTTTTGCTACTGCATTCATGGGGTGTGTGACTGGGTCTTTTGTCTCTATAGAGTACTGAGCAGATTTCACTGGCAAGCCTGACTTAGGAAGGGATGCACAGAAGGAAACAGATCAATTCTCTCATGAATTACAGGTCATTCCTTTAGCGTTTAGCTTCCTGGTGCAACACACCAATTCTTCTTTTACAAGTTCTTCAGCTCAAGACTGCTTTTTCTAAGTCATCTGTATATAATTCTGCTTTTTCTCTTTTTGACGCATTTCAGGCTTGGGTCTCATCAACAGCCCTGTTTATTCTCCATAAACCTACTTCCCACCATCTTCTCAACTGCCTGAATGAAAGCTCTTCTCTTACATGCTTTTATCACTGATTTAGTCTCCAGTTTTCACTTACACTGAGTGAAGGGCTTCATTTTGTACGTCACTTAAGAATAAACCTTAATATTACTTAAATGCAGAGTCATAGCTAAACAAAGATTCATTGCACCCTAGGATTCAGCTCTGGAGTCAGACTTCCAAACTGATTGTGCAAAATGAGTAATTCCTACTGTATATTTGCAGCTTAACAGATGAAGGTGTTACAGAAAAGCCAGAGTAGGACTGATCTTCAGATTCAGATTTAACATGTAGATGTCTGCAATGTGTATTGTGTAAACTGTAGAAAAATGCATTTTTCAATTTCTTTTTTTAATCAACATCCTGTCAATATCTTGACTTTTAAATCATCCTGCAAATCCTGCTGGTCCATTCAGTGCAATACAGGGTTATCAGCGGACCAGATGTACTCAGAGTACTGATTACAGCACCATTACCTTAGACATCTAAGGAGAAATTAAGGTATCTAACTCCCATGTTCACACCATCATTGCAGATATCTAAATTTAGTGTCTGAATCTGGAGCTATATCCTACCTTTGGCTTCTCTGTCACACTTCATCACCTTGACCTTTTAAAATGCATTCACAGATTAGGAAACTTTCCTTCACACAGTTATTTCTTTAAAACTGATTACTGCATCAAAACATTGATAGATTCCACCAGGACTCCATTCTAACAAGTTTTTTGGATGATCTCAAAGCACATACTGAAGAGTCTCACCACAATTAAGATTTGGGGGTTTTATAATGCCCTTTTTTTCAGCATTGTGGCATAGAAATAGATTTTCATAAAAATTCCGATCTCATCATTCACTTTCATAGCATTGTGCATCTATGTCACCATAGCAGCGTGGATTTCTGCAGGGTGAAAACAACCAAAGCTGCAGCTGTAGGACAGGGGGCCAGGTCAGCAAAACTGAAAAATAATTATTGATTGAATATAACTGAAAAATCAACTAATGCTAATGCCCCTGAAGAATGCAAGGTGAGATGATGAACATTTCAGAAAATGAACCTTGATTTTGAAAAGATAAATTACACCATAAACTCCTTTTGTTCCCTCATTCAAGCATAAAATACTTGCCGTACTCTATATTAAAATGGAAAATGTTGTTCCCTGCTGTGGAGAGAAGAAAAAGGCACTGAAAACACCTGGCAGATAACTTCAACATGAATTTTTTATTAAGCACAGTGATTTTTTTCCTTCAGTAATTAATCTATTTCAGAGTTTCAGGTAATCACTTTGCAAGTTCTCAGTAGCAAGACCTTCAAAGAAATTTTACACTCTGTCAATTTATATACCTATAACAGAGCACAGGAATGACACATAAATGTTCTGGTAAATCTGTTCACTTCCAGATTGTCTATCCCTTCCACTGTTCTCTTTTTCCAGATTACGACATTAAAACCACTCTTTGTCCTAATGATTATGTATTTACAGTGTATTCACTGGGTCTCTGTTAGTTTACTAAGTAAACCTTTGGGATTCCACTTTTAGAGTAAAAGATGGAGGCAGTAAGAGCTCCTTGTTGACACAGCTGATTTAAGTAAGGCTGAGAATCGCTGGTCTGCACAGCTGCCCACCTCAGCATCGCCTGCAGCAAATCACACCATCTACTAGAAATATTTGCTTAAACTGCAGGTTTAAGTAGGTTTAGTGTGTTGCAAAGAAATTTACTTTCACTGTCCATATTTCAGTTTGTTTATAATACCTATTGCTTATTGGAAAAGCGCTTACTTCAGTGATAATATAGATAAAACAAAGGCAATTAATCAGAAGAAAAATCAAATTCAGCAACAACCAATTTTATAACAGCCTGAGGACTGAAATGGTACTATCTCGATTGTGTGTTGCAAATGTACAGTAAAATTTACTTAGAAGAAAGAAAGGGGAGCACATGTAACCACAAACCTATAAGAATTGATTTGAAGGAACTAGAAGAGAATTAAAAAGAAAAAAAGAATACAGTGGTAACTGAATTACAGGAAGAACTGCAAATTCAGTTTTAAGAATGGTAGGTAATGCTACCTTTCTTTTTAGAAAGAAAGGAAATTGAATAAATCTCGCTTATCTGGACTTCAGTAAAGCATGTGACCACATGCCACACAGTTTAACTCAAATGCATGCTAATAGAACCTGTAGGTTGATTCAAGGAGATAATTCAACAGATGATGGTGAAAAGGAAGTACATTCACCAAAGCTAAGTAACAGAACTAATACTGAATATTTTCAGGAATAACCTTGATATAAAGATACAAGAAGGGCTGATATGATCTGATCCTGACACATCGGAGTCTTTATTATGAGAGAAGTCTGGAAGTTCTAGTCTCATTTAGGAAAACAAAGTCCCCCCCAAAACGAAAGCATTGTCACTGAATAGCTAGGCAAACATTAGGATTGCAAAAATAACTTTTTAAGTTAGGAGATAGTATTGACATGTGATTTCTGTGATAACACAGACCTGGACCCCCTTCCTAAAGTCTAGATTCTTCTATTAGCAAAAATCTGATATGAAAAACAGTAGTCTGATTATTCCCATACATATTAGTAGAAGTTTATACTCGCATCTCTCATTCTTAAATCTTAAGGACTAACTACAGTCATGGCATCTGATGTACAGAAAAGGTTTGCAATGAAATAAAGTATTAAGAGACTTTAGCCACAATCTACTGTTTCTGATATAAGATACAAAGGATTCATAATCCCTTAAAGAGAGAAAATGCAGCATTAAGGATCCTGAGCTGAGATTTTTCAGCATGGATCCTGTAAAAGCTTGCATATTTTAAAAAACCTCATTTATAAAAGAAGGCACTACAAGTAGGATTGATCTGATGAAATCCTGGCATTTATAATGAAGAATACCTTTCAGCTAATCATCCAGACTCTTTAAGCAGGTTCTTTTACAATGTGATTCATCTGAAGTCCTTTAGGTTTTACTTTAGGATGAGATGAATTGTGCCCTGAAAGTGTCTATGTCTCCCCAGTGACTACTAAACTACCCAAAGTGCCTAGCTCAGAAGTATACACGGGGTTCTGAGTTTTTACAACTGAAGTAGCGGAAGATGAACCTTTGAAAATATCCACTGGATCAAAGACAATGTGTATGACCTTAAGAGTGTCACCTCATTCACGCATGCCTTTACTGCTCATCTATAATAGGAGGATAATAAAATTTGCACATCTTACAGAGTAATGCAGCGGGTTTTGGATTACATGGCTCTCCAATACCATGGTAATGGAAGCCCTGTAAGTACATAAGCCTCTTTTGGAGGCTGTTGAATGAGGAAACCCAAAATAAGCAGCAAAACTCACAAGCCAATTTCTTTTCAGAAGGGTCTATATTTGGCATCTCCCCAGAGCAAAGTACCATTAAAAGATGGTGCTCCTGCAAAGCCTTCTATGATAAATCAAAACAACAGTGCAACTTTCAATAGAGTGCATCCTTTCCCCCTGAATAAGAGAATTTCTGCAAGATATATATATTTTTTATCTTTGCCACAAGCTGCTCCATTTGTCTCATGATTCAAGTAAACAATTGCTGCAACAACAGCAACAAAACATTCTGTGTTTATTGCCCTCTCATACATGATGCATCCTTTCAGACTTTCTTTATCCTCTTTCATGATAGCCATCAAGGAAATATTTTAGTGAAAGTTTAATTGCAACACATTTCTGTTAATATACAGTGACTTTTCTGAGAAGATATGTGCAGAGGCCAATTTTTAATCTTATTTACACTTATTTATCTTATATATTTGTGTTTTGTAAGGCTAAATTAGCATTGAAACAGAATTCTCCCATAGAAAGTTTACATTTATATATATAGATACAGATTTAGAGAAACAGAGAGAGCACATTTATTAAAAATCAAGTATATAAAATATTAACAGCATCAGTAGCCATAAAGAGAAAGTATTCAAAATTTCTATAAATAGTAATAAAAAATCCTATCAGGTTGTCTATGGCTAATAGATAATGATAAAATTAGGAGAGTGCAGAAAAATAGGTACAAAGAAGTACTTGTCAATAGTAACAGCAATCGTATTGTATTTACAATTCAATTTTTAGAGCCAAAATAGACATTCTCCTCTTGTTTCATCTTAAAAAAAATTAACTGCAACTCACAGGTCTGAATTTGAGTCATCTTATGTCACTCACAAGAAGTAATAAGATAACTGTGCTAGAGATGACAGACTAGTAACCTCCTCTAGCAAACCAGACCTGTGGGTGGGTGTCATGTTTTCTGTCTGTGTAGAAAGCACTTTGCCTGCTTAGGAATGCTCTCTTTTGTTCTTCCATAGTGCCTGAAATTCACTCGCAAGAGATATGAAACAGCTGAAATTCATCTCAAAGGGGGAAAAAAAAAGAGGTTTCCTCAACTTCCAACAAAAGGAACAAAGAATCCCCAAACAGATGTAAATATTTATTTATTTATTTATTTTTATTTTTCTTCTTCTCAAGTTAAAATGGTTTATGCATTGCCAGATACTCACAGAAGTTCTAAGTGAGGTGCCCAGCCATATGCACTACTGAAATTAGGAAAAGATCTTTCCAGTATCTGTTTCTGTGAGACACACATAAAAATAAGCCAATTCTATTTCATTGCAGTCATTTAAACAACAATGAAATGAGGCCAGATCATTCATAACTACAAAATTGCCACATAAGTTACTGCTAAGCAGACAACTGCCAGAGCTAGAAATGAACACTGATGACTTAATGAGTTATTGTATTATCTTTTCCTAATGCATTTGCACAGCATTTTTACACTTATTTTAATAATTTATTACTCTAAATAAAATACAGCGAGCAGAGAAATCTTAAATCTCAAAGAAACAGAGACATATGGGAGAGCACACTTAAATAATGTCAAAAATATGTCAAAGCACATGAGTCAAAACATATCTTGAAAGATCAGAAGTAGAATTCTGAACCTTCAAATCAAAATAAAGTTGGCAATTAAAAGGTGCAAAACCAAAGTTCATGGGCAAAACCAAGATGATGGAGTCATCATGTATATTGCATACTACTTCCTTCCTCTGGTTTGGCAATTCTATTATCTAATACCGAAATTTCCATTAGACCTCATTTCCTAAAAGAGCTAATTTATAAGACTAGAAATAAGGATCAAAGCAAAACACCTACCTATGGAAACATTTTTAAAATTATCATTACAATGGTAAGCTGTTCCAGTTTAATTCTCAGTGAGCAATCTGTGTGAGTGTCCTAGTGAAGTGTGACTGGCTTTCATTCACAATTGCAAAGATCACTCAAACATGTATCAGCAAGATCTTCCTAAAAAGATACAGTATACGTTATTTGCAGATTTATCAGGGGACTAATATGTCTCTGTGCTTCTTTTCCTCTCAACTCATAAACTTTCATATCTTCTTCCCTCTTGGGAACTCTACCAAACACTAGACAATTTTCCAAAACTACTTATTTTTCCTGAAGATCCTTTCTATCCACTTTATATATAGAACTATTCTAGTATATATATAATACAGTGTAGGAACACACATTTATTTTCCTGACATTTTCCCAATGAGCAAATAATTAAAAACAACTCTGCACAAACATCAGCCTTAGCCAAAATGGGAGCTATGCAGGTGCACCAGTGTACACCAAGAACCAGTTCTGGAGCAGATCACCAGGAAACTAGGAGTCTGCACATGAGCTCCCCGCAGGAGCTTCTCCATTTATGGCAGAGGGAATTCCAGTTACTCTCCTAATAGCAGATTTTCAAATGGGTTTGTTTGCTTAAGGCTTGGATTTCTTCTGAGGTGTGGAAACAGAGGGGATGGTCAGACATCTTTAAGAAGGACTTGGGCTGTCATTGCAAAAGAGTTTAAGTTTCTCTTGTAAAGTAAGCATTAAACCATTTGGGAAGTGATTTGTTCAAATAGCCAACGAGGAGCATTAATGACTTTGTTAATTGCTTCCCTTTTCAACCATCCTATTCTTCGGTCACCAAGAGGCAAAAGTGATGTCAGCCCAATCTACCCAACAGAGATTTTATTGATATTAGCTTTGATACAAACTGATAATGGGGATTCTGTTTCTTAGACATAGCAGCTCTCTAAGCCTGTCAGAGCTCCTTCCGTGTTCACAAATCTTTCCTAAACTCTGGACATATAATGTCTGTTAGCTTGATCCTCTAAGGGACAAGTAATTCCCTTTACCATATTTACTATCAAAAGTAATATTTCCCTTTTTCTTAAGCCAAAATATCTATGTAGCATAGGAACAATTCTAAAACATCCCCAAATAGTTCTTTTACTTATTTATACAGAACATTTAATTGAATTTTCACCCTGCTTTACAAACACAAATTTATTGACCCATCATATTCAACTTCTGAACAAGATACTATATTAAAGATAGCTGAACAACAAAACACACTTCCTTAAACACTCATTAACTCATCTCTAAATTTAAAAAATAGAAATAACTAATTCTCCTCCTAAACAAAGAAAGGGACTCTGATTTATTTTTAAATTACCTTTTTTTGTTTTTGTTTTTTCCCTTTTGCCTATGTTAGGAAGTTTTCACTACCTTTAAATCCAAAATGCAGCCATATTAAACACTATGGTGCTAAATATCCTGAGAGAAGGAAAGTTTTTCTCTCTAAGTTTTCCTTTTGTTTACAGGAGATGTTAGCTGGAATTATTGTATGACTTTTGTATCATCAGATAAAATAAGGGGTGTGATTATGAACATTTTGTACAATCATCAGTACAACAGAAACTATATCTGAAAGTATAACTAGGAGGAATACAAGATTGTTAGTAAATGACTTTCCAGATCAGAGACCTGGCTAAGCTTTTGAGAGCTAAAAAGCATATTATTTTCAAATCAGCAAAGCAAAAAGCATATTATTTTCAAAGTTTTTTAGATAACCCAGCACACACTTCAGAGTATACATTTTATGTGTAATTAATAATAATAATAAAAAAACAGAGCATAACTAAAAGTGCAAAAATGTACCAAATGTATCACTCGACTCATTCATTAACAGTAAGCTGATTAACACAATGTATTTTATTTCAGAATTAAATTCAAAGCCTGTTATGGCAAAACAATTTATGCTTATAGGATTGTATAGAGCACTGCTATGCTTGACCATGCTAATGCAGCCCTCTATTTCAGAAGCACTGGGAAGGGAAGCATGAAATCATCAGTAATTATATAAATATTAAGGCCACACAACTGGCTCTATTACTGTTTTCAAATGGTAGCATCTGCAAATTCAGCTTGTAATAAACACCAATGCATCTAGAGAGGAGCGTAGTGACACATGAATGGGATGCTTTGTCAGACTTGCATAAAAATGTAGATGAACTGCAGGGAAAGAAAACCAAAGAATTCAAAGGGTTTCTTGATTGCCTCCTTTAAAATGCCAAGAACTTAAGCTGGCCTTTCTTATCTTCCTCTACATGCATGTGACACTTTAGGAGGTCTTTCTTATTGTACTATAATTCAGTAATTGTTCCAGCTCTGTGCACCATGCCTTCCTTCCAAAGGGCAGCATGAGATATATAATTCTGGTAATGAACAGCTGCATAATTTAAGGGTCGAACTAGCAGGGCACTGTTCCTTATTTGTGTTTCTTTAGCAGTTGCCAAGATATTCCAAGCCTATTTAGGAACACAATCTTTTGACTGCCTTATTCCTCACAGATGATATATGTTGAGACTTGGTCATGTTCCAGAAAGCAGATTTTATCAGCTGAAGTACTAGAGCAATCCTTTCCCTCATTTTGCTTCAAAGGGCAACAGCACAGAACTGTAATGAGGTAATTTTTTTCCTAGGCATGAACATTTTCTTTTCTATCATGCAGACTTGTTTAAACCTGGTACTACCTCCATTCGAAAGCATGATATACTTAATCACAGAGCTATCAAAGGCATTTCCACACAACATTTCTCTCACCAAGGCTAATCTACCAAATGTTAAAAAGGTCCAGGCAGCTAGGTCCTTCAAGATGAAAGCTGCATGCTGATTAATCAGCTGCTTTTTTATTCTACTTTGGCAAGCGTTCCCTATTTGTAAATAAAGGTTTACCCTGGACTTCCTGTAAACTAAGGAGCATAAGGCTGCTTTGGACCAGACTCATGTAGCAACAAAGCCTTCTGCTGTTGGATCCACAGGGGTAGCTTGTTTGTTCCATCGTAAATACACTTTCAGGTGTCCTGGAGAGAATGAGCTAATCTAACACAAATATCATTCCAACACAAGAAAATTATGTGCCTACCTAAAAGTTGCTTGCTTATTAATCATGTTATTTGGCTTCCAGCAGTACTTTCACCACTGCTTGCTTCAAGAAACCTACCTGCAATTTGTGTTATTGCAGAAGTTCAGGTTGGTTTATGATGTGAGCCCAATGTAACACAAGTCCTTCACAGAAACACTCTCATATTGAAGACAAATACATTTATTTATGTCTCAGAGTACTGGCTCTCTATTCAGATGGTAAATAGCTGGTGTGAAAGAGATGTGACAGACCCAAGAAGACTAGAAATTGTCTGCAAACTGGCAGCCACTGTGGTTCACTGACAGCCTGAATTACTTTCAGGCAGTTTGGCACATCTCCATTTGTCACACTTAAAAGCTTGAGCCAAAGATATCCAATTAATACAGAACATGGTACTTCTCCCTCCTTGAAGCCTGAACAAAAATGCAAATGTTTAAGATTCACAGTGTGCATCATGCCTCATACACATCACAAGGGGATGTAAAATAGTTATATATAAAGCATATATAACTTAACTCACGTCACACTCTCTTGGCCATCGTTTACCTCAGGTTATCTCCTATGCTGTGCATACCACCACTATAATATTTATTCCGGACAATGATTTCTCAAGTAGACTGAATCCCTCTTGCTGTAAATCATGCAAACAGCTAGCAGAAATAGTTTGTGGGCATAAAATGTAATAGGGAAGGAGCTTTTGAATTATCCATCTAGACCAAAAATGTGAAACTTTCTCCACTCTCCTTCCACCAACCTTTGAAGGCTAGGTGAAAGCTGCTTATTTTGAAAGTAGCAGAACCTTCATGAATCAGCATCAGTTTTTGACACTACTATATAAATCTGTCCATCACGGCATAGCAATGACAGTTTTATCTTTTGATTTGGCCCAGTGCTGGTTTATATATTATTTGATTTAAATTATTGTTAGTGCAGTTATGAGGGTCAGTTTTATGTATCTCCTACATTGAACGAATTTTTGCAGAATCACAGAATTTTCCTGGAGAGTTACCACGATCCCTAAGGAAGGGATCTTTTAGCCAGATGAACTTTTAGAGTGCAAGGATGAAGAGAAAAACTGCAACACATTCATATACTATCAGTTTTAATGAAAAGCCCAGTAAGATGCTCCGTTAGACTCTCTAAGGCCAAACATGACTTATAAAATTGACACATGGAAGGATATACTCCTAGATTTCTAATCACAAGGATTATATGCATGCTTTTCCAATTCACTGGTGAGGTACCCAGTATTCTGCAGTGGAGACATTCCAAGCTTTTTGCAAATAAACTGAAGAAATAATAATGGCCAAATAATCAATAAAGAACAAGAGTGCAGTTTGTGCTGCTACCTGGCAAAAGCACCCATTAGCAGGAAATCAGGATTGCCTTTTTCCTTTAGTTATTCCTCTTGAAGCATCTGCAAAAACCAGTGTTTTAAAGGAAAATGTTTTCAGATACATATCTGAATTACTGGCTTTGCTCATCCAAGGCTTCATATTGAACTCAAACTGACAAGGGCTCCAATAAGGTTACTTCAAATGTAGAGGTGTAAATATTATCAGAAGCACTGGCTTTAACTGCCAACTTTCTTTCGCTGATATTTTTTCCAATAAAAGACATGGCATTTTTGAGCACAAAATCTACTAACAACTATAATACATATATATAAATAATAAATATATCAATTGAAAATCTTATTAACAAAACATTCAAGAGGGAACTTTTATGCTAGTATCTGACATATTTTCAGAGTTTTGTGTATTTTCAGGCTGAAATTTTCAGGTCTTTTTCTATGTCTTACCTCATCTCCTAGCATATTTGCTATTCAGGAAAGGAATCAAATAATAAATATTAAATAAAAAGGATTTTTTTAAGATAATTTCTTTTTTTAAGAGTCATCAATCTATTCTAGAGAAAAATGTTCTAAATTTTTACTCTTTTTTTAATTATGTTGTAAACACAAACGGTCTTTCATATATTACTAAAACTATTTCACAGCTAAAAACAATATCAAAACACCAATTAAAAAAGAAAACATATTTACAGCTTTAAAATATAAAGATGAGCAAGGAACAAAAAGCCCTGTTGATGTTGAATTAGGCTCTAGATTTGTGAAATCAGAAATAAAATGGGCACAAAATGTAAAGTATTTCTGTCTCTTTTATGAAGCAAGAGGAGAGATTAAATCCAAATCACAGAAAATATAAAGTTCTACAGAGCAATAACTATTAAATAAAGCATTTCTAACTAAAACAGACTGGAAAAAGCACATGACTATTAATTGTACTCTAATTCTGCAACTTCAGAATTAAATTTGATTGTATTCTTTTGTAGAGGATTCCTTACAATAATACAGATTGAAACCTTGTGTCATTTTGGGTTCATTCAAATTAATGCTATGAAATAATTCCTAAATTATAGTCCAATTTAACTTAATGTAAAATTTTTAGTTTACATTCAAGGTCAGAGTTATGATTACGACAAGAAAGTCTAACTTTACTTTTTTATTGAATTCACAACATAAGCTACAAGGGAAATAAGCATTAGTTTGCTTTCTGCCTCATTCATATAGTTGCATTTTGCTATGCAAAATCTTCAATCGCTTTGCCTTCTTCGTATGAGACAAATAGGTATGACCAAAAACAATTGTAATTTCACTTGTCGTCATATTTACGCATCTAATCCAGGTTATTTTAGATCTGAGAATCGTCTTATTTTGTCCGTTCTTAGTAATGTAGTCAAATAGCCTCAAAGGCTATTGTACTCAAAGGAGCGTCTCAGTTAACTCAGTGGCTCACAGTTAGAAAAACAAAAGCAGAGTGTGAACGAGATTGCTTGCGCTGTTAAAACGGCCAGGACCTCCCAGGCATGCCTGTAGAGTCCGAATGGGGCAGGGATCATTCCCAGAGGGCATATGGTTTGCCATACCATTCTGGGGACTGGCAGCGCGTGCTCTCCTAGGTAGGAGCTGTCGCCTTCCAATTGGTCTCATTTCCTTGGCTCAGCCCCACGCACATTTCTTGTAATAGGCATGGTCTCCACAGCCAGAATGATCAAATACAACAAAGAATTTGTTGTTATTTGTGATGATTAAATGTTAATGGGAAAAAAAAGCGGAGTATAATTTTTGTGAAGTGGATACTTATATGTGTGAATAAGCTATAAAAGGAAAAAGAAGTTAAAATAAATAATAAATAAATACATAATTCTATAGGGTTTGGACTAAGGGCAAGGTCCAACTCTTTTGCAAAGATTTTGGTCTGCTTTTTGAAACCTATATATCTTTAAATGTATGTCTTATATCAATTATTATCTATTGCACTGCTGCAATAATTATCCTGGCCTATGTCATATTTTATCCGATCTTTGGAATTACGACTTAAATTTCATAGTTCTGTCAAGATTTTTTTGATGTTTGACAATTCTTTTTTTCAAGAAAGAAAAAAAAATATCTTTCACTATTTAAAAAGTTTGAGATCACTTCTAAGAGAAAATACTGTAGTGAACCATCCTGTCACAGACAACTGCTAGAACTGAAAAGTGAAAATGGAAGATGATTCATTACACTTGTCTGCTTGCAGCTGATTGCTTGAAAGGTCACCCAGAAGGAAAATGTCCTCCAAACTGAACAGAAAAATGACACTTGAAGAACAAATGATGGCTACGCCTATGACTTATTTTAAGAGAACAAATTTGTCACTTTTAAACACTCCAATAGTGAAAACACATATAAATCACCTAGTGGCTTCCTTTCTATGCACACATAAAGAAAGTGTCCAATTTCTTTTGACCTAAGACAACAGAAGTGTTCTATTTACATCTGCCCAATCTCACTGTAAAGCACCATATCTACAATCTCCCCAATACAGCCTTGACAAAATGTCTTTAAATCTTCCTTTGTTCATGTTTTATACCTTTCACTCTGCGCAATGCCCATTCTGTTGTCACTACCCTCCCACCATATTTTAATTAAAAAAAAAAAAAAAAAAAAAAAAAAAAAGGTTGTCCACAGGTCTATGGGGCCAGATGAGTTCCACCCAAGGGTTCTGAAGGTGCTGGCAGAAGTGCTTGGTAAGTCACTCTCCATTATCTATCAGCAGTCCTGGTCAACATGGGAGGTCTCAGATGACGGCAAACTTGCCAATGCGATGCTCATCTACAACAAGAGCCTGATGGAAGATCCAGGGAACTACAGGCTTGTCAGCCTGACCCCAGTATCAGGGAAAGTTATGGAGCAGATCATCTTGAGGGCAATCACATAGCATGTGTGTGCCAGCCAGGAGATCAGACACAGCCAACATGGCTTCTTGAAAAGCAGGTCCTGCCTCACCAACCAGATCTCCTTCTATGACCAGGTGACTCACCTAGCAGATGAGGGAAAGGCTGTGGATGGGTTCTACTTAAGACTAGTAAGGCCTTTGACACAGTCTCCCACTGCCTTCTCCTGGAGAATCTGGTAGCTTACAGCTTAGACAGGCATGCTCTTCACTGGGTGAAGAACCAGATGGATGGCTGGCTGGGCCCAGAGAGTGGTGGCAAATGGTGTTGAATCCAGCTGAGGACCAACCACAAGCAGTGTTCTCCAGGAGATCAAGGCTAAGGCTGGGGCTGGTTCTCTTTAATATATTTATCAACGATCCAGATGAGGGTATTGAATAAACCTGCCGCAAATTAGCAGATGACTCCAAGCTGGGAGAAAGAGGTGATCTGCTTGAGGGTAGGAAGGCTTGGCAGATGGATCTTGACAAGCTGGATTGGTGGGCTGGGACTAGCTGTATGAGGCTAAATAAAGCCAATGCTAGGTCCTGCACTTCAGTCACAACAACCCCATGCAGCGCTAGAGGTTTGGGGCAGAGTGGCTGGATTGCTGTGTGGCAGGAAACCATCCGGGAGCGCTGGTCAACAGCTGACTGAGTAATAACTAGCAGTGTGCCTAGGTGACCAAGAAGGCCAGCAGCATCCTGGCTTGTACCAGGGACACTGTAGTCAGTAGGACCAGGAAAGTGATTGTTCCCCTGTACTTGATGCTGTTGAGGCCACATCTCAAATACTGGGCTCAGTTTTGTGTCCCTCACTACAAGAAGGAAATGGAGGTGCTGGAGCATGTCCAAAGGACGGCAACAAAGCTGGGAAAGGGTCTGAAGCACAGCCCTTAAAAGGAGAGCTGAGGCAGCTGGGGTTATTTAGTCCGGAAGAGACTCAGAGGAGACCTTATCACTCTCTACAACTATCTGAAAGGAGGTTGTAGTGAGGCGAGGGTCGATCTCTTGTCCAGAATACCTACAGACACAACAAGAGGAAACGGCCCCAAGTTGTGCCAGAGAAGGTTTAGGTTAGACATTAGGAAGAATTTCTACACGGAAAGAGTGGTAAAGCATTGGAACAGGCTGCCCAGGGAAGTCATAGAGCCATAATCTCTGGCAGTGTTCAAGAAATGTGTAGATGAGGAGCTTAGGGACATGCTTTAGCAGGCAGGGTGTTGAAGGGCTTACGATTGGACTCGATCTTGAAGGTCTCTTCCAACCATAATTATTCTATGATTCTATAATAGGCTGAGAAGGAGTAATACTGAACGAGTTTAAGTGAAGTTAACCAGAGAAAGTAGATCAAGGCCCTGTTTCTCCATCCTAGATAAAATGTTTTTGAAATACGAAGTTTTTTAAGCTAATGTAAAGTCCATAAATAATAGAAAGAATTCCCTCAATTAGTCACTCCTGCATGAGAATGTGCTGTAGGGTATGCTCTGAATTCATAACCAAAAAAAAAATTCTGCAAAGGTTTATATGAACAAATTGCACAGCATCTCAAAACCAAAATTATTCAGCACACATTTTTTTCTTTAAATACTATATGCATGTTTCTTTTGTCCCAAATATATCATGTTAACAGTTATGTGTTGATTTTATGCACTGCAACACTAAGTTTCTCTTCAGTTGAAGTCATCTCCAGGTTCTCCAGCGGCATCTCTGCAGGATCCCGGCAAGGTGGCGGCTCCCAGTGTGGCCCCAGTGACTCAGCCGTCCACTGCAGAAAGGACCACTGCTGCTGCTGCCGCAGGGGAGAGTCTCCTTCCCTGGAGACCTTCAAAACCCGCTTGGACGCAGTCCTGTGCCACGTGCTCTAGGTGACCCTGCGTGTGCAGGGGGGTTGGACTAGATGACCTCTAGAGGTCCCTTCCAACCTTAAGAATTCTATGATCCTATGATTGTATTATCATACTTATGCAGTGGTATATAAGAGGCAAGTGGCCGTTTAATGGTATCAGTAATGTTTTGCCAAATGATTTGTATATTAAAATAAGGGCACACCGTTTAGATAATGAGTTCTTTTTAGGATTTCTATACTTAGCTGTTATGTTCCTGGAATCCTCCTGAAGCTTAGTAAGCGAAGGAATTCCTGTTAATGCCAATAATAAAAAGTCATACCCTCTAGGTAACACTGACTGAAGAGAGGAGGTTTTTAATGTAAATGTTTACATTTTGCAGAAGCTGAAAAATATATTTAAATTTAATGCAATGAAGAAATGAAGAAAATTACTGGCAGTATGTGTCTTAGTTCTTTTGGGAAAAGTACCCCCAGCAGCTAAATGTCTGCTGTCATCAGCTGGCAATCAAGAGCCTCATCTTTAACAGAAGTCCTGAAACTTAGCTGAAACTTTACTGAAGACCAGCTAAAACATAAGGGGGTGTATATACATAATTCCTTGACCACAAGCCTATTTACAGTATGCATCCAGGTAAGTCCATATGAATGCACAGACTTTATGTGCCCACACAAGATAAACATGTGTGTTTCCATGTAATGTTAGTGAAATTGATGCAAACGGGACAAAGACACCAAGCAAAATTATCGACATTTCTTTTGTTAAATCCCATTGAACTTTTAAGCTTGCGAGTCCTTTAATCCTTCCAGTTTGATACCATGGCTCACAATTTGCCTCATAATATTGTTGTTTAGCATGTTCTGAAGCAGAACTGTACATTTGTACCAGTCTATGAATATATAGCTATCTGGTACAAGGTCACAGTGCTTAAGTAAATTCTTCCAATTGAACTATCCATTACATGGTAATCATGACCAAGCACACAGCCCAGATCGATAAGGAGGTACATATTGCTGTAAAACTGCTCTGCTAACTAGGAAAAATAACCCACCATTTTAAAGACTTGAAGCACCAACCAATTAAACACTGGATAAGGTCAAATATTATTGATTGTATATTTAAGCGGAATTCATTTTGCTGCCTTTCCTCCTTTTGATTTTGCTTGTGATCCATGTATGATTTCCTTAAAATACTCTTATTTTTTTCAGTAGCTGCACTTACACAGCAATATGAGCGGTCTCACAGAACAACATAATGATGCATTGACATGAAGATCGATACTGCTACAAAACCTCAGAGCCCCCCCCCAAAAAAAAGTTTTTCAAAACCTGCTAACAGTCCAACTTCTACAGCTTTCAAACAGCGGGATCTGAAAACCCTATGAACTTTATTTTAAAAAAGCACCAGACAGTTATGCTTTGGTAATTGGGGAATATGAGCATTTTGCAGTTCATCATTTTTTCTGATCCCTTTATTCTCGGCCAATATCACATTAACAGCCAATTTTTATGAATCATTTCTCCTCTCAGGGAAAATCTTGTATGCAAAGTAGTTAAAATCTTCACTTTTCCTTTACAGAGGCTTAGTAATATCAGTAACATATGTTTCCTACCTTAAACTCACTTAAAAAAAAAAGGAATAAAAATATATTCTTTTTCCAGTTGGCAACTTGCATCAACTGCAGGCTTCTTTTTTGCTAAGATTCTCTCTCATCACAAAGTCCCTTTGATGGAATCTCACAGTGGCCAGATATGCCCTACATCGGCTTACTGAATGGGAGTCTCCAGCACAGAGAATACGGTAGGAAACCTTTATTTCTTTGCCCTTCTGCATCTCTGTGTGGGAGACCTAGCTTTGAAGCTCCCAACTGGTTGGTACTAAATGTATACTACAGCAAACCTTCGGAGCTCTTAAATTCAAGTTGAGCAAGAGAGCTCTGTAATTCTAATGTCATCTAATGCATTTTCTACTTCAAATGGCTAACTAATTATGTTATAATTATTTGAAGAATATTATAGGTGTCTATGAACACTGAAAATCACCAAGGACATTAACAACATTGCATATTTTATAATTTTATAATACAGGACTTTATTTTTTTAGTACAGATACACTCTTGTTTTTCACTTTTTTTTTTTTTTTCCAAATACATTTAACTTTTTTTTTTTTTAAGGTTTTCTCTACCATCCCAATACCAATCTCATTTTCCCTAGAAACATTAATAAACTTCTGCTTTCTACTACATTTCTAGACTGTTATTAAATTAGCCACAGTCTCATATGCTTTCTCATCTATCCACAGGTAGAATTATATGCTGGTGTATTTTTATCTATCTGTCTCCAGAAAGCTGTAAACAGAGAACTGGAAATATCACATATTTGGAGAAATGCCATCTGGCACAAATCAGTCACTAGGCGGCTGAATATTGTGAACAGAAACAACTGACTGCATAGAAAATCCACTTTTTAGATGTTTTAGAATACAGCAGTGCATCTGATTTCACATTTAAGAATGAAACAAAATATCTGTCTTAGGTAATGTCTTTGATAGCATTTAATGCTTTCTCTCTAGTTTTGCTAGACATCTGCTAGACTCTGGTTTATCGTGTTTTACTTATGTTTCATTTCTCAGAAGAAGTGGAATAAGAAAGTTATGTCCTCTTTCTATTAAACAGGGCATTGTTACTTTTTTTTTTTTTTTTACTTTAAACTCAAAACAAAATTGAAGCGAGCATAACTACTTAAACCCACTCTCATCCTCTAATGTCAACTGTTCCTATGGTACACATATCCTACCCGCCTACATAGTTGTGCTAGACTTTTCTACTTTTCTATAGGCCACCAGAAACAGCAGTGAGAAACCAATTGCCTGAATTGGCATGAACAAAGCATAAATTATACAAGAGATGTGTTGGACTACTTGAAAAAATTCCATCAAAATGTTTTTTCACTGGAACATAGATTTTTCATGATGCAACTGTCTGTCATTTCTAAAAGGAGAGGAAAGGTTACTGCAGATATAAATCCTGTTAGGAAGATTAAACTACAGATAAAAAACAAGGAGCATGAGGAATCTGTATTGCAGACCATTTGAGCCACCAATGACATAGGCTCATATTTCTCATATTTTTGCTTATTTTTCTGTGCAAAAATACTTGATCCTGAGCTAAAAGATGTTTGGTGTGGAATTTCAGCCTCTTTTTTTACATGCTTCTGAGATTTGATCTGTGTGTAAAAGTCTGCACAGTATAAAAACTTACCATTCTCTCTCATTTTCCTTAAAATGAAGGAATATAAGGGAGCAAATGGAAAATAGGATCTCCAGACTGCATGCAGCCTGAACTTCTGCCTTGCTGGTGCAAGTAGCAGTAGTTTTGCAGCAGGTGGGCAACAGCACAGCTGAAGTTTTGTTTGAGACCTGATCTCTCAATCAGTGGTGCAGAGGCAGCCCATTTTGGTAACCTTAGACAATAAAGTATGACTTGCAAGAAACTGAGTATAGAAGAAAAGTCACATAACTATGTACTGATGTGATGAGATGCAATAAATTGCACAGCTGCAAGATTAGATTGCATTTACTGTACATCATCTCACCTGCCTTTGGCCTACAAATTCTATTCTGCTGGGACTGCACTGAAGGTGCCAAATCTCTGAGCAGCTGTCAAACACCTGCCACTATTTCTTTCTTTTAAAGAAAGGCCAACCACAAAAATCATGCACTCTTTCTCCACTGCATTGCTTTCATTCCTGTATAGAAGCCAGATTGTGTTCTAGCACTTAGAATTTGAAGCTGTCTCTGAAACAACTTGTACACAAAACTAGTAAAAGTGTTTTGAACTTGGTGAAACCATTTACTAGGTATAAAATAAACTGAAGCACATAGACAAATGCTTGAGAACTATTTTTAATGTAAATGCATGTATAAGTGAACATGTTACTGTTTATAGGGCTGCTGCCTTCTGTGTCTTCTGAATCTATGGCATTAGTTTCCCAAATTGAATGTACTACTTTTAGTTTTTAACAGGAAGAAATCTCCTCACATTCACCAAAACATTCCCTAATTCCTATGCATAGTCCAGTGAGTTCATATTAAAAAAAAAAAAATGTAATCCAGTGACTCTCCTGAATGACTCTCCTGCTTTGTCTTTCAGGAACCCACAAACAGTTACAGGCTTTAAGGAACTGACTGGTCTACACGATATGCTCATAAAAGAGAGGGTACAATATGACCTTAAAAAATAACCCTCTAACCAATAAAAAATGAATTATATAGATTTTGTGCAGCAGAAAACATGTTAAAAATATAGGATAAATTATGTAATAATTACAATTTTCACCATACTTTACATCATTATTATTATAGCACCTGCTGAGGATTATTATTGTTTTGTTATTGTTTACAGCTATTTAGAAAGATCATCATTTACAAGATGTAATTATTCCTGCTAAGATATTGTTTAACATAAATTAATTCTTAAGAAAGAGCCTTCATATTTTTTGCCAATGACTGCAACACAGTGGTCCCATCAGACACTTATGTTCTATCCCAAAGCAATTCTAGTTGTCATAGTTTTTCTTTCTTTCTTTCT
>NW_010583739.1:165565-179114 GCF_000705375.1 Tinamus guttatus | reverse complement strand
CTTCCTTCCTTCCTTCCTTCCTTCTCTCTTTCTTTCTTTCTTTCTTTCTTTCTTTCTTTCTTTCTTTCTTTCTTTCTTTCTTTCTTTCTTTCTTTCTTTCTTCCTCTCCTACTTCCTTTCTTTCTTTCTCTCTTTCTTTCTTTATCTCTTCCTCTCTCTTTCTTTCTCTCTTTTTTTTTTTTTAAACACAGGAAAAGAAGATATAGGAATAAATACATAAATTAATAATTATGCATACTAAATCTGTTTGATATGCCTTTTGTTTTCACTTCATTCTTTGGATATGCTCTGGATTCTTTTCCATGTTTCTGCTTCAAATTACGATATCAGGCATTTATATACTCTGATATTCTCCGACATATTCCCTTCAGTCTGGACTGACAACAAAACAAGCAAAAAAAACCTCAACCAAACAACAACAACAACAACAAAAATCAGAGAGATGCTGAACAGAATGATAGTAGAGGTTGCTTGCAATTCTTTAACATGATGCTATGGAATTCTGTATCCTTTTGACCTTACTATTGCTGATTCGTGTTTTGTGCTAAGGAATGTTATGCAACTTATTGATACTGCTATACTTCTAATAGTTCTATTAAGAATGTATAGCATATTCTTGGCAATGGCTCTACCACGTGAATACCCACAACATCTTTTTTCCCCCCCCCCGCCCCTCTATTCAGGGGATATATCGGTGTTATATTAACTCTTGTGAACTTTCAATATAATTGGAAGAATCATAACGGAACATCTCAGATGAACTGATGTGCAGCATCTTTAGTTTGTACCAAGTCAACTTTTTTTCATCATTTACAGAAAAAAATAAATGAAAGTAGGAAGTAGGCCTTATACTTTAATATAGTTGTGCCAAATATTATTTAAAATATAACACAGTGAGACTATTGTTAGGAAGATCTTAAGCTATTATCATGGAAAACTAACGTGGTTTTAAAAAACTGCATACACATGTATAACTGCGTTAGTGGGCTTTGTGAGCTTTCTTTAATAACTTGACTATGTGATTAAAGGATCAGATCTACAGACAGAGAAAAATTTGTGAATATTTTAATACGTAACAACTCTACTGCCATGTACTTGACAATGTCTATACTACGTAGGCTTTGGCTTGCTTCTTTTAACCAGATAAACTTTAGTAAAATAATTAAATGAAAAGAGCTAATAGATTTTATTTATTGTCATAATTAAAAGTGGACAGAAACCCACTGGTTCTATATCGACTGAAAAAATATTATATATAATCAGCAATATATTCTGGGTTATGCATAATTAAAAGTCTAACTGAAGCCAAAATTCAATCTTCTGTATACTACTCAATTAAATTGTTTACAAAAATTAAAGGTTAATTTAAAAAATTAAAGGTTAAGTTTGAGCACTAAGAAATGATAGTGAAGTATCTTAACTTAAAACACTTCTTTAGCATTTCATGTGAGGGTTGCTAAATAGCTTTACTTCTAAGGGATTGATGATTAAAGAAAATAATGGCATTTGAAGTAATTTAAAATGCAAAAATGGCCCCACAACTTCTTATTCAAAATCTTTCACTTTTTAATATTTATTCCAGTTTGCACTAAAATGATGCATATATGAACATACCTTGCAGAATCAAACCCACAAAATCGATTATAAGCAAATATACACAGACAAATAGTCTTGAATTACAACCCTGAAATAAGTGAGCATAGTTCATAAGAATTATTTTCAACCTTCATGGTAAAAATAAATGCAGTCTGTGAAGTACTACATATATATATCAACCACAACAATATATTCAGAGCATTTTTGCAGCCTTCACTTTTACAGCAAATGAAGAGCTGCTCAAAGAAACTTTTAAGTATTGGAATCAAGACTGAGAAGAAATTTGATTCAGAGTTCAGAATACCTTATTAGTAAATGGAATAACTGAAGTAAAGCAAACAAAAAAAACCCAGAATCATCATGGAATCAGAATTCTCAAGAGAAAAGAGGTAAGATGATACCGAACAATACAATACAATATTAACATCAAATGCTTTAATATGTATATATATTGTGAGAAGATGTTGTAGTATTAAGTGCTTTATGTATCATAAGCAAGAGTGCTATTCATAACCAAAAATTCAAGATGGGATCCATCGATCCATTTTGATCTCTTAAGGATATGAGCACAGCATCTTGACAATTTTCAGTCGATATTCTTGCACACAAAAGAAGGAATTGTTACATTAATCCTACTCTAAAGAGAAAAATGTCCCTGATCCATCCATTAAAATACAGAGGACAGGCTCCTCCTTGTGTGAACAGACCTCTGGAGGCCATTTCTTTCTTTCTTTCTACCTGCTCATCTTTCTCCAAAGATGGAGAATTTGTAACCTACTCAAATTTTCTGCATGCTTCCCTACCAGTACTTCTGGATAGTCTTCCTTCCTGAAGCATTGCTTTGCCTCACTCACTATTTGAAGAATAGCCTTTTTAGTAACCTGTTAAATATTTTATAATTTTCACTATCTCCTGTCATATCTTCTTCATGACAACTCCCCTTCCTTCAATTTTAGAGGTAGATTATTGTTTTAAAATCTCTTCTTCATCTTTCCTGTACTCTCTCCAAATGGTCTGTGTACTTCAAGTTAGGGTTCTGATCAGAATCAAGAAAACAAAGAGCTTATTTCTTTCCATGGACTATTTAGGGAGCCTAGAGTGATTAGCCTCCCAAGGATAAAGCTAATCTTTCTGAAGCACTGAAGTAAATAAATTGTATTTTGTAGTTTCTTGCTAGATGTCTGCAATCTAAGGATCATTGCTCCTAAAATAGCTCCCTGACTGTTACTGTATGGTAAATGATGTGAATGACTTGTTGCTATATTCACAATACAGATGGTCTCAAAATCCACAGCTATGAGGCTATACTCTGTGAGTAGGTTCTGAAGTGTGCTACTCAGCTATTTTATTAAACTTACCATGTGGAATACTGGAGCGTTTCATTTCAACAGATGGGAATCTTTAAGTCATGTTATGAATCAGAAGGCACTCACTGGGTACAAACTATTTGGAGAGTATAAGTGAAAAATGTCACTGTGAAATAATCAGGCCTTGTATCTCAAAATCTCTCTTCATCACATGCTCTGTTGTATTGCTTATCATTATTTCATTGTGAATGCTTTTTAAAATAAATAAATTTAGGTATTTTTTGTGTGTGTGACTCCATCATGAGCTGTAAACTAGGCTTAATCTCTACAGAATATTATTTTTATATCATCAGGTTGCAAAGGCAAATCTCCTGAATACTGGCTGATGGGATTTCTCATGTTATGTATTGCCCACTAAAAAATCAAAAGAAATTCAAGATGCAAAGATAGAAGAAAATATGTTGTTCCTCACAGGTCATTATTTCCTTAACAGTGTTACTTGTGAGTGAGACAGTTTTAGAGGACTGCTGATATATTACATCTCTTCCAAACATTTTATGAACACCACCTAAAAAATACTATGTACACATAGCCTGGATATCACCTCTGCCCTGCTTCAGGACAGTTTGAAAGGCATTACTGTAATAAATCAAAATACTTTGGCAATCCATAAAAATATATGACTGTTGCAATTTTTCCCCCTGTATAGAAAAATCATCATTCATAATAGTGAAAATACATAGTATATCCCTAAAAAAAATATAATAGTAGCACCTTTAGGAGTTATTGTTTGCTTGTTTTGTTTTCTGAACAATAAAAACATTTCTGCTTTCTGTAAAATTTCTGAGTAAGTTGTGTTCTCTCCGTAGAAGACCAACAAAGATGAATTGCATTCAAAGAGAAATATCCATAAGACCAAGTACGGAAGCATATGCACTCAGAAACACAACATATACAATAACGAGAAGTTAGTAGTATACTACCTTTTACCAGCTGAATATTGCAATGGGTAACCTATGTGGCGACCATCTATCACTTGTTGTATAAATGTTAATAAATACTAGGAACACAATGAATTCAATATGGATCTTTCAGCTGACAGCAACAGGTATTGAATCTGGTTCTAAAACAGAGAGATTTATATAGAGGCATCTTTAAGAGAGCTTTCCTCTTGCTAGCTTAGAAAACAAAGGACTGAGAACATCAGAGGTAAAGATGCTCTGTTGTATATGTCCTGGATGAATAAAGCTGTAAAGCAATATTGATAAAAGAAGAAATTAAAGAGAAGAAAACAGCTAGGCATGTTATTTCCTTGTAGATGGCATTAATGGCAAGTTATAAATTCAGCAGCATACTTTTCTGTTTCAGTGCCTCAACCAAGGTCATCCTATGCAAAACGCAACTCTCACTCCAGATGCTGGAGCCAGGAGAGTGTTTATTAATCTCAAGATGTGGTGTTCATAAGGGGTTATCACCTTCATGGCTGCTATGCGATAGATCTCTCAGATCTTTTTAAGTTTATGTTGAGCAAATGTTGATCACTAAAATAGACTGGATGTCATTGTATTTGACAAAACACATTTATTGGCATTATTTTGTGAAGTTCTGGTTTCTACCCAGAGAATTCATGAGTCTGTACCTTGAAGGAATGGGGACAAATCAAATCTTCATATTTTTAAAAACAGCATTATTAGGTGATTTGAAAATACAGTGACAGCAGCCTTCACTCAGGTATTTGAATCCATGTGATTTGTAGTTCATGTAGGGAGAATTCAAGGTGAAGGGAATTAATACAAATGGTAGAATATGCTATCATCATCCTCACTCTCTGATTACTTCCACACAAACACATATGTTTTATTCCTATTCTCAGAAAATGTGATGCTGACAGCATTTCATCCAATTATCTCAGGTCTATCAAAGTTTTTTTTTTTTTTTTCCTTACAACTGGAGAACTCTGACATGCACGCACCCAAAAGTAAGCCAATTCTTGACAGAATCCCAGAGATCAGAGAGTCATTGAGATGAAGCTGAAGAAAACCCTATTAAACGAGACTTCAAGTCTGCTTTCTCCAATACTCTAGTTAAGTTCTTCTATACTCTTATATTGGCTAACTGATGAGATAATCTACATAATAACTTGGCACTACTGTGTGTTTCCATTAAATCAATACAACTTGCAGTCTACACAAAAGCACCACCAGCATGTATTAAGCAGATAGAAACTGCAGTCCCATTACGAATTTCTCAGCTCATGTGAAGAGTCCTCCATTCCTTCCAAACTTGCCTGCTAGCAGTAAAAATATATAATTCAAAGCCGTCTTTCTTCCACATAAATTGAAACGCACTGCACTGGAATGCAATTACTTGCATTTAATAGATGGACTAGAATTGTATAAATGACTTTTCTGTAATAGAACCAGAGATTTTCATTTTAGTTATTAAAAATGTCAATTCATAATCACTGATTTGAGAAGATATCCACTTAGAACTTAAAAAATCCTACTCATATATCCTTTGGGGCTGTATTCTTAAAATGTGCCTTGATGTTTAGATATGATCTCAAAACATTGCAGTTGCTAGCTATGGTGCTGTCCCCTCTCCCTAAATGTATATTTATTGAGGGAAAAAATAAGACTAGATGTTTTAATATCTTTGACATTGTATTTTCAAAGCCAGCTCTTAAAGAAAGAGTTTCAGTCCTTCCATAGCTAGACCTATTCTTTCATGGCTTCTGGAATCCACTCTGCTATATATGTCTACGTATACTACAGGAAGTAGTCTGTAGCAACAGGAGTGGCTTAGTCAATCAGGTAACCTTCTCAAAAGAAATAATAAAATATGCAAATAATATTACAAGGTTTCCTATTAAAGCTTTGTGAAGACAACTACCATGGGTCATGTAATAATGTTAATAAAGCAGACATATTCTAAACTTTATCATTCTGTAAATCTATGTAAAAACAGAATTAACTGGGAAATTATATTCTTAATTTTAGAATATTTTTTTTCCCATTTCTATCACTTGCTGAGTGTTTTTCTATTTTAATTTTAACTACAAGTTGTGGAGATGTTACTTTCATAAACCTAACATAATAAATGATCTTCATTAGTGTAAAGTGACCAAATAAAGCCTTTGCAGCAAAACTAAAAGAAAATAGTTGGTTTGATATCAGATAGAATCTAAGTATCTCCTTCCTCCTCGGGAAATTAATACAGATGATAAAAGAAAAACACTTAAGAGTTTTATGGAACCAATGTTGATTTCAGTCAAGCAACTGACTGAAAAAGGACTTATCTGGCAGCAGGATTTTTTTTTTTTCTCAGTAATCATAGCTGTAATACACTTGAGATATATGAAAAAATAATTAAGAATAGCTGCTTTCTGTCCAGTACATTAAATTGCTTAATTTTCCAACAGACAGAACTGAATTATGAGAGTACATTGAGATGTGAGATGTATGGGAAGAAAAGCACAACTGCCAAGTAAAGGATTAAAATGAAAGAAAAACATCTCTGTTGGGAAAAAAATATATATATATATATATACGAAGGAAGACCAAATGGCAATACGTAGTTACAGCCTTCAAACGTAAATCTTGCAGATTGATTTCCATGCTTTCTTTGCATAGTAGATGTAAAGATTATGCTGAAATCTAGGAAATTATAATTGTACATATGCTAAATTGAATTGAGAACTTGAGTCAAATACCTGCCCTGTTCTAACCAATTCAGAATGAGGAAATAGCTCTGCAAGGCATTTCTTTGTAAGCGCATCCAACTAATTTTGCAGCAATACATTTTAAAAGAGTGTAGGCACAGAGGATGAATCTCCCTCACTAATTCAGTTCGTTCTTTAAGATGACTGAATTTGTGCAGCTTTAGCCTTATGCCTTATGCAATAAGCCAGAATGCCACACATCTCCTCATGTCCCTCATCTCTGTGCTGTGTTTTCACTGTACAATTCCTTTATTTCTTTCTTTCTTTCTTTCTTTCTTTCTTTCTTTCTTTCTTTCTTTCTTTCTTTCTTTCTTTCTTTCTTTTTTTCCTTCTTTCCTTCTTTCCTTCTTTCCTTCTTTCCTTCTTTCCTTCTTTCTTTTTTAATACTTGCTGTCCCTATTTCTGGCTCATGTTTGGTAAGCCCTTGGCAATTCCTACATCAGAAGGCAGAATTGCTGAAAACCCTTCACACTCCTATTCCTCCACAAGCAACATATCTCAAATGCCACCCGTAGTCTGCTTGATTGACAGATGTACCACCTCTGGAGCAAAACTCTCCACTGTTATTCCTCAGTTGTCTTTGTTTATTTGGAGCAGTTGGCTTTCTCCCTTCAGATACTTGTCAACATTTCCGGAAGATGTTTTAACTGGCACCCTGTCAGCTGACATATCTAAAGCAGGAAGGCTGACTAGCTGTGAAAGATGTGACTCCCAACCCCAGCAGGACTCAAAGCACTGGAAACTGAAACAAACCCCTTAAGAGCATATGTTACCCTACTTACAATGAAGTTTTTGTGACATCCTTTTAATTGCAACCATATGAGACTTGCTTGTAAGCCGGAGGCACAGAATATGAGCAAAAAGTCTTATGTGAAGTACCAAGCATTGAGTATCCAAAGGTACTCTCTAAACAGATGAGGAGCTTTGCTTAAAACACACAAGCAAAACTCTGAAAGCTTTCTTCACAGAATATATATATGTATATATCTGTGTGTGTGTGTGTGTATCTGTGCAGTGAAATAGAGTGGTCATACATGTAGGACTTTACTAGCAGAAACTTATAAAATACTGGATAGCAACCAGATTTTTTAGAAGATACTCTTAGTGGACTGCTTGGTTCGAGGTAAACTTGGATTGGTAGGAGCAGAGATTAGCATATGACATTTGGGCAGAAGGAGGCAGTGTGTTAAGTTACTATAAATAATTGTAACACATAACAGATTCCAAAATGCTTTGACTCTAATGCTAGTCTGAGTGGCACACATATAAATCTGAAATAGCTCTCCTCTGAATACCAGTGAAGTTAGTTCATGCTTAGTCTGGAATCAGTGAGAGAATTTATTTATATCTAAGCTCTCAATGCTTTCCTTATTTTTTATTAAAAGATCTAACACAAACGTCAACTAAAACATATTACAAAAGAACTCCGGGTTTTTTCACCATTCCCATTACTCTTTACATCTGCTTTTATATCCAATCTACTACTTTTACCTCCATCTACCCAACAGCTCCTGCAGTCTGCAAGACACTCAGTTTTGGTTCAGGGTAAAACACACATTAAGGGAGGTAGATAACAGTTACCTGACTGATTTACTTTTTAATTATGCATGAAGCTCCAGATTAGTTTGCATTAGCACACCCTACTTACAGTGTGGGGGATAGAAATGAGAGCTTTACGTGCAAGTGTTATGAGAAGTCAGAGATGAAATGACAAGTTAACATACATGATTTCAGCAAAGTATGATTAATATCAAAGACAGGATTGCAAACTGGTAAAAGAGCATAAGCAATATCAAAATCTTAAATGGAAAATATCAGGGGAAAAGCATCTAAAATACAAAGAACTAGTTAAAATTATAGCGCAATGTGATGGATCTCACTATGACTGAGTTTACTCCCGAGTAAGATTTTGTCCCTGAGTCAGAAAAGCACTTAAGCTTGTGTTAAATCTATCTCTGTTTAGAGATGCACTTCAGCACACGGTCATCTTCAGGCATGTGCTTTAAGGGCCATTGACTTCTGTGAAACTTAAACAAGAACTTAAAAATGTAATCCTGTAATTAAAGCACTATAGTGAATAAACATTCTTTCCTGAATGGAAGCCTTTCCCATGTGTCTGCAAGTGGTAAAATTGAGAGAACACTAGAATTGAAAGAATAGTGTTGAAATGGAATTGTTAGATTCTAAAACGCAGAAAATAGCAGAAAACAGCAGCTGCCTAATCAGAATTTATGGAAGATGCAGGAATAAAAATAAAAATAAAAAGCCTTAAATGTGTTAAAGAAATTGGGATAGGTACCATACTAGTGGAGTAGGCATGTTTAGGAAGACGTTTTCCTTATCCTTGTGTGCAAATCGCATGGACTCCTTCGTAAATATTTTCAGGCTTCAGAGAATTGTAGGATATTCCTGTCATATTTTGTTCATCAGTTAGTAAAAGCAGATATAAAATGATTTTCCTACTTTTGTTGCTGTTTTGAGGATCCTGACTACACTGTGATTTCCTAATGACGCTCAGGAAAGAAGCAGCCTGGAGAAACTATACCTACCCTCTTGAAAAAGCCTCCTAAAGTCCTTTCTCTCCTTCTCCAAAGAAAATGCCAAAGGAGGTTGCTAGCTTGAAACAACACAGAGGACACAAAGATTATGAAAGGAGTGTGCAGTGGCCTTGAGAATAGCAAGGGATAGGAAAGAAACTTAGCAAAATATGAGCATCTTTTGCCAATTCTGGCCAATATTTTTGGTTTTGGTCTGATACTGGCAAATCACAGAAGGCCCTTGGACTCTGACTCCTATTAGAGTTGAGTTTGAGATCCTCAGAAGGTTAATGCATTTATCCTCTTCAGAGTAGAAGGAAATGAGCTAACAAGATGCCCAAAGTCTTTTTTAGAAGTCTATGTGAAGAAGTAAATTGAATTTACACTAGCTAAATCTCAAGTTGGCAGCAAAGATAAAACAACCCTTTTCCCCCTCTCCTTTCGAATATGGATATTTTAGAAGTTTTCTAAGTAAGTCCTCACTTAAAATCTGTCTCTCAAGAACAGAAACAAACAAACAAAAAAAAAACTACCTTCGAAAAAATTCTTGAAAAACTAAAGTTGAAAATACATTAAATCATCTTCCTTTTAGAGGGAGAACAGTTTTCACTAAATGACTAAAATTAAATCAATAATCTATATACTTATGCAAATATTGGAAATGAAAGCATGAAAGCAAAGTCAGACTGAAACGTAAGAGGGTATGATTAGCATTAGAATAGCACAGTAACTCAAACTTTCAGGTATTGTCAATGGGATTCAGGAGACCTAATTTCAGGTGTGTAACAGTCGCATCAGCTACCGGACAGTCACTGCAGAGGAAGAGTTACCTTTGAAAGATAATTGCTTTTTCCCCAAAATATTTTTCAAAGAAAGATAGTTAGGATCAGTTCTACTACTGAAAGTTTCTATTTCTTCATTTTGATAATAGAATGAACTTGAATAGGTTAAATTTTAATGACAAACATCTGCATGGCCAGAGTGGGGGAGATGACTTCCATGCTTTTCTGTCCATAAATGCTGCTGTAGATGAAGAACTTCAGAATCTAAGTGTTTTGATTTTTTTTCAATCCAAGACAGTCATTTATTTGATTGATTTAGGCCAGATAATAGCTAAGTTAAGACCAGAGCTCAACAGGGAACTGGGTATATGTGTGTAGAAAGGTAGATAAAAGCATTTCAGCAGAATCTGACTTGACTAGAAATGTTTTTCAATCCGAAAATAGACTAGAATTCTAATTTGCTTGCAGAAATAGATATTATTACTGCAAGAATTGATATTGTTCCACTGTCCAGAATCTAAAGGCTAGGCTCATAATACTTCAGGCAACTGAACTATTTGAATTAGGAGCAAGCTATTTAAGGCGTATTAGTGAAAGATGAACATATCTCAAGGTAGTTCTGTGTACCTAAAATCCAAATCACTCTCTGCAGGTGCTATCTTCTATTAAAAGACAGAGAGCTAGCAGTTAATATACTTCCAGCCTGGCATCTGACAAAGTATCAAGTAATAGGATGAATCTAAGCCTAATTACAGAGACAATCCTATCTGTAGACAATTTCTAATCCACTAAGAAGCTTCACTGAAAATAGGCTAACCAGCACCTTAAATTCCTTTCTGTAAAAATATTAGTTCTGCAGAACCTCATTCCTTGACTTGAGAAGACACTTTTCTTTTTTTTCTTTTTTTTTTTTTTGCTATTCTCCAGCTAGAATTTATTCTTCAAAACTTGCTTTGCATACAGTTTTTTAAGGAATGAGCATTGTTTTTGTTTTCATTAGAATCTCATAAAGGGCTCACAGTGTTTCTGGAAGGTGGATTGGTTTAAAACTCTGAAAGATGTTTTATTTGCTATACGTTTTATCTGAAATCTCAAGTTATTAACACTTTCTCAATTCACAACTTTTCTACACATCAAGTAAATCTGAAGCAATCTATGATGAAATTTTATAACAGAGCTCAGAGTTCTGAATCAGAGCAGAATGCTGAAATACACTGTATGCCTCACACCAATTTCCATGATGCTGTGGATAACCTGTGTGTGAAAAATATATATTTAACAACTTATTTTAATAGAAAAGCTTTGTTAAAGAAGAAAAAAGGTAAGAAAAAATAGTCAGTCCAGAATAGCTCATTTAGAGCATTTTAAGAATAATAGCTCTAACCAAACATAGACAAATCCACATTATGAAATAAGTAAGAAATGTCTATAAATACTTAAAGAAAGTCTTGTGATATTTTCAATTTGCTCAAAGACACTATTTGGAACTAATGCAATTTACCGTCAATATTCAAAAATTATCTATCATCATCTTCATTGTGTTTTACAACTCTGCACATACTCTTTTCTTCCTAATGAAGGCATCATCAGCACCCATTTATTCTCTTCCACAGAAACCAAAATTTTCATAATGGAAAACAGTGGAGTTTTACAGGTTGTTTTATTCTTCCTATACACAATGGAGACTTGGCCTAAAGCATTACATAGATTAAAGTAGTCTTAATTATTTCAATTATTACTTCAGTTAATTGTTAGCTTTCAAACTAATCAGCTTTTAAAATAATGGATTCTTTGCTGTCAAATGAGATAAATATTTCTCTATAAATATCTTTCTGCAACATATTATTGGTAAATTCTGGTAGGCACACTCAAATACCTGTAATAAACTACATACTCAGCTCTCTGGTGAAACCTGGTGAAACTTTGAGATGAAGCTTCATTATTAATACTATCTTGCTTAATCGTATGCATATATGCACATGTCCATTCAAACACAAGAGTAAATGAAACAATCAAATGGAAAGACATACTGAACCACAGCTTAGAGAATGAATTCATCTTAGCTTAGTGAAAATAATAGAGGAGGGAAATTTACAGATCATCAGCAAATATTTTGACTCCTAAAAATTCATAGGGAAGTATTCGCTATATTTGCACATTTCATTGTATTTCTGGAGCTCTCCTCCTAAAAGTTAGTTCTGACACTAATCAATCTAAAATATTGTAATGCATTCATCATCACATATATGCATAACAGCTTTTCAGCTTTCCAATCTGCATCTCCTAATTATTTTCACCCTTTTTCTCTCCTTCCTGTCTCTCCTCCCAGATCTCCTCTGGCAATAAATAGTGTTTTACATAGAATGCTAAAGATATGTGACCTAATGAAAAAGCTGTCCTCCAGTAGTTAATCTGCTTTATCATTGGGGTTTCACTTAAAGTCAAAGATCTCATCTCTGACAGCTAAAACAATTAAGAAAGAGTGGAACAGAAATTCAATTTTCCTCTGCTGGAGAGTATCACTGAAGCCGTAGAAAGCAGTAACAACATGTCAACATTTAGGTAGAAATGATCTATACTTTTGGGCTCAGTAGGAATTTTTTAAAAAGTTTTGGACACATTGATTTCCAGTGTTTAGGCTTTTGGGTACAATACATGTTCATATTTGATGATCCATATGCCCATTCAAAGTAAAATTGTAAAATTTCTTCTCAGTACGCACTGATTCATGAGAACTTTAAATTCAAAACGTTACTAAGGAATGCTGAAATCTACATGAGAGTTGTCACATCTTTTTGCACATCAGAAAAGCAAAACGAGGTAATAAACTTTTGGCAAATTCACACAACACACACACAACTACATAAAGCAATAGATCCACTGTGATAGCTTAGCTGAGGATTTAGTAGCAGACATTTTGAAGAATTCCAGCCAAGTTGTTTTCCTAATGCCTCTCCGCATCAGGCATTGCTGTTAGCTATTCTGGATACATTTTACTTTGTTTTTCTCTTCATATATGACATGCCTTACAGGGATGTCCTAGTGACTGGAAGTAACATCCGTCATGTGTTGTTTGCTTTGACACTGTGATCCTTCCTTACCATGCCCTTTAACTGTTCATCACATTGAATCTATTGTTTTATCTAGTCTTACTACAGTTAGCACTTTTGGGCAGAGTCTGCATATGTCTGAAAGCTCAGTACAAAGAAATCTCTGTGCACTGCAATTTCCAGGGATTTCTTCTCAATGTTCATGGAAATGGTTCTTTCAAATATCACACTTTACCACTTTTTTTTTTCCACTGCTTAAATGTGTTTTTCCACTCTCCAACATTAAAAGAAGTCAAAGCAAACTGAAAGGGAACACTCTGAGCATCATAAAGGAAGAAAATATAAAAAAACAAACAACTCTCCCCAAACAATCCTCCAGACTATACAAAAGACTGAAAACATCTGGAATAAATAATAACTCTGACCGGACTTTTGAAAGGATATAGGTCAAATGTGGAAATTACATTCACATGGACACTATTTATATCACTACTATACAGGTCAACAGGTACTGCCATGAATACGGAAATAGTTACCAGAGGCCATCAATATACAC
>NW_010583739.1:153285-165520 GCF_000705375.1 Tinamus guttatus | reverse complement strand
GAGGTCTGAGAAGTAAAGGCTATTTTGGAATAAAATGCAATGAGATGGCAGAGAAAAACTTCTATTAGTCAGAGCTCAAAACAAGAACTAAAAACCAGTATATGAAAACTGCACGAGATTTAGTCCTAAAGGTAACACTTGGAATTAGGAGATGATTAGGAGTTTATTCCTTTTTTTGTAAACAATCAGCTATTTCTCTCAAAACCCAGGAAAAAAGAACTGTAGAAGATAGTCTGCATTCCTTCAATTTAACAGAAAAGGAACTAATGGCAAACCCATGGCCCAAATAAAGAAAGTAGCAAGCAACTGGGCCTCACAAGTTTTCAGAAGAGTCAGATCACATGAAACCTCCTCTCCAAATTCTTTCAAGGGCTTCAGAAGTTGTTTCAAAGCAGTATTAATAGTTCTATGAGTGACTGCTGTTGAAGGGAGACTGAAAATGGACCTTCTTAGGAACAAAACTGCAAGATGATGTTACATTCTTTCTCTTTTATATGCAAAAATGGCTAGTTGTTAAAAATACACTTTCTAAGAAAGCTGAATTATACAGAAATAGAAATATTCATTCAAAATGTGTTTCTAGGCTATATTTTTAACTCTTCTTTATAACTCTTGTCTGCTTTAACAACTAGATGGTGTTCAGGAACTGTTTTTGAGTCTTTTTTTTGGCCTGGGCCTATACTATTCTAGGGAGAAATCTAAAAATGTTAACTGTGTAGACAATTGAATTTCACTGCCTGAAAGCATTCCTTGGAGCTTGTTATTTACTAGGATGGATACAGACGATGATCTGCTATTGATATTCGAGATATATGGAAGATGTTTAAATGACATGTTTATGAACGACAGCATAAAGCCTTAATACAAAAGACAGATCTCTTAGGCAAGGATTTAACAGATTTCTCTTCTTATGAAACAATGACTTTTTACAGAGAATAACTCCCATTCCTCTTCTTATCTACACTTCAAGCAAACTCAGTCTAAACCTACTTCCATATAAATATAAATACATAATTAGTTTGTCCAAAATGAATCATTTTGCTTATTTTTCATTAAAAAGATGAAAGTAAACTTTTATGTTTTCAGAAGACCCACACCAAAAAAAGAAAAAAAGTTGCATGTTCTTGGTTAAGATATCCTCTGTAGTTGTTCTACGGCACATGTGGAAATTCCATTTTAACCTTTTTAACTTTCTGAAAATATGCAGGACAGCATATGTTCAATCAAAGTGATTTCATTTGCTGAAGCTATAGCGGCTAGCTGCAGAGCTACAAAAAGAGTTCATGGATGAACACAATGAATTCCAAATTATCAGCAGTGCAATATGCAGGATTGTCCTAGTCAAGGTCAGGCAAGTATCGCCTTTTTGATAAGTGTATTTCAACAACAGCAGATAAATTTTTTTTTGTCTGTTGTGAACCAGACCACCTCTGACTACTTAAGTCAGAGTGGAAAACAGGCCTGGTAAACAGCACATGTGCCCACACAACAGAACCAGAGAGTCTCTAATCCACCCTCCATCTCAAAGCATCATCACCTATGAGATCAGGCAAGGTTGCCCAAGGAGGACTCAGTCAGGAGAGTCTCCAGGGATGAAGACTCAAATCCTCTCTAAACAACATGTTCCAGTGTTTTACTGTCCTCATGGTGAAAAAAATTGTCCTTCTACCTATACGTATTCACAGACATATATGCAGGGATAGCTCTACGCTACTTGCCAAGTAAAATTAGTATCACTAGGTATGGACATGAACAAACTGCGTATCATACGAGCTGCATATGTAGTCTGACATGACATGAATTGCAACGAAGACAGATGGTTTCTGGGTTCAAAGGGTTTATATGTTGATAAAGAGGTACTGGAATTTAAAAAATAATCACTTGATGTAAAATGTAAATATTTAAAAATTCATAAAACACACTTCACCCAATGATTTAATGTATCATTATTTGCATTCACCTAAAACTTTCAGGAGATACTAGTGTGCCTATAAATGAATTGAAAAAGAAGATGTGCTCTCACATAATTGACCAACTTGCACACAAAACAATAGAGCAAACATACATGCAAGTCATCAGGCTACCTTTCGGGTTATGTAAAGAAAATGTAAAGAAAATATTAAAACAACTTTTTTTTTTCTTGTTTTTTTTTTTTTTTTCTTGTATCTATCAAATTAGCTTAAGGACAAGAGCAAACATTTCAGTTTGTCAGTTGTGAATACATAAGGATGTTGAGGCGTGATCCTAAAAGGCATCTATCTATAACTGTGTTCAAAAGGAGCTTTCTAAATTTCCTATTACAAGTTAATAGTACAAAGAACAACTAGTTTCTCAGCTGCAATTTTTAGGGCCTTAATAGATGACAAAACATCTTGTCAAAAACTGGATATTATTTTTAGGTCTTTTAATATGTGCTAAAACTTTTTATGATACCACCTTTAAATTAGAAAAACTTTATCTTATATGTACCCAGGTTTCTGGCATCACTGAAAGATTGCCTTACAATAAAGAAGCAATGACAATTAATTTGGTCATAAACGTAACTTACCTAAAAACACCCAAGGCAAAGCAAAGAAAAATGAAAGAGGGTTGTAAAGATATAATCATGCTCAATTAACTGACTTCACATTCTACTTTCTGGAAATAAAATTATTTTCCCCTGGTTCAGTTACCTTTCTTAAAAAAGGGGAGGGGAGGGAAGCAAAGGGAAGGAAGGAAACCAAAGGGAAGGAAAGAGCCCATTTCTACATCAAATGGATCAATGGAAAATTATTTTCCTTATATAAACAGATGTGAGCATCTTGTAAAAGCCCATTAAATACCATTTCTGTTAAGAGCTAAGATTAAAATTAAAGTTAATTTCAATTATATGGATAAAGAATTATGAACTGTGGTTCAAAAGGCAAGGATGTATTGAAATGCATTAAAACTGATAATATATACTGATCTCAAGGCTTAGAAAAATGAAATGTATTTGTGAGAAATGTATATTTAAGAGAAAAATACATGCAATGGTAAGGGAAATGGTGTTTCTCTGCCATATCTTTTAAAATGAAGCATTGCTCCTTAGTTTATATCAGTGCTATTGAAAGCTGGTCATCGAGTGATTCTGTTTCCATACAAAAGGGGCCCAAAATTAAGATTGATTAACCGATTTATTGCTTACTTTAAAGCATTTTAAAAGGGAGAGATGACTTCTTTAATATTCATCATAATGTTATGCATGAAGTTGTTATTTTCTTGTAGGTGCCATTGAAAGATACTTGCAAAGAAAGATGTTTGAAAGATATTTCCAGCTAAATATCAAGGAGAATTTACTAAAAGCTAACAAAAATTGCCTTTTTGAAAAAATCAGCAACTTTCATTGAGCTCTATTGTATTCTAACTAGTCATAGTACATATCACAATTGCGCTAAACATGTATTATAAGTTAGGGTTGACAACAGAGACTGAAGAATAAGGAAGCTTTGGTATAGCTACTAGTCCCCATCTTCCCAACTACAGCACTACTGCATGTTTAGAGCTCAAAACTATAGTTTCCCTGAACTTCTGACATTAGCACTTCAACAGCATTTTTCAGAGACAATATGTATGCTAGTCACAAAAAACAATAGAGAAGGTAAAATGCTGTGTAAATCCCCTAAATGTGTTTTTCTGTCCTTCAGCAGATCTGCGCTAGGCTCACTACTATCATAAGACGTGAGGCAAGCAAGAAAAGAGGTATGTATTCCCCCACCTCTTCCAGTCCTATATCAATTTCTATGTTGAGCCTAGCCTTGCAACCTAGAGACAGAGTGTCCTGTCACATAAAACACGAAACAAATAAACAAACTGGAAAACCTCCATAATCCACATTATCACATTTCCTTCATGGTCCACAGGATATGACCTTATCTGTTTTCCACTCCAACTCATCCACATAGATGCTTTCAGCCTTGACTGAGGCTGGGAAGGCCATTTCCGTTTTAGCCTTCTATTGGATGAACTGGAAACAAAGCTTCATATTGGTGCCAAAACTGCCAAGTAATACTGTTCACTTATTAAAACAAGAAAACAAAAAATCAATAGCAAAAAGTAAGTTGAATGGAAATAAATAACCGGAAAACAAACAAACAAACAAAAAACACAACTACAACAACAACAACAAAAACAAACTTTAACCACAAACACTGTGAAATAATCCACTTTGATCAAGGTACATAATTGGCATAGGCTAACAGAATTTTGAATGTTTTCAGTAGTATGACAGATGATGAAAATATTCAAATTTACTTGTACTGGTATTGGAAAAGAAAGTTCTTAGAATTACAGATACTAAAATAATAACATTTAATCAGATACTGTCAGATATAAAAAAGATAAATACATCAGAAAGCACATAGACATATCCTTTAAATTGAAGGAAATATTTCATGGTTTATAAGACAACTGGAATTGAATTTTTTACACCAAAACTTAATGCTTACAGCTGAGCTAATCACCCTTGGCTTCTTTTATATTCAAAGAAAACTAGGTTTATCTAGAATGTGATTCATTTCAGCCTAAAAAAAAAACATCTAGAGTAGGTCAAATGAATTGTGCCCTAAAACATACATTCTTTATCTTAATTATAAAGGGACAGCAATATCTGATACAGATGTGCATACTGTGTCTAAAGATGTCTAAAGCTAGGGGAAATGAATCCCTCTCAAAATTACTAGTTAAACAAGATAATAGCAAATCAGTTATACTGAAGAGATTTAGTCAGATTATTCTTCAATACATCTATTGTGACTAAAAAAAAAAGAAAAAGAAAGAGAGCCCTTAGAGCCCTTCTCCTTTACCTTCTCCTTGAGAATGAATTTATGCCACACAAATCTTTGGCTAAGTGTCTTATCTGTTCGTATTTTAAAAGTACTGAAGTTCTGAACTATCATCTAGTTTCCACTTTAGAACTGCAGTAAATTAAACAACAGTTCTTAAGTTGTCTCTAAGTGGATATAATTAGATCTTTACTCATAATGATACTGTCCATTCCAAGGACAAATTCAATATGGTAAGAAGTGAAGGAAAGGAAAATACAGCAAAATCCTATTACGTGGCATACAGCCATGGGAAAAGGACATACATTAGCACTTTGGCAAGTTGTGAAAGAGTTTTTGAAATAAAATTGATTTGGAGAGGGTATAAAATGGTATAAGGTAGAAACACTTATAATTTTAGCCCTCCACACCCCTTCAACTATTCTTTATCTTATAAATAATTTCTTGTTTTGTCAGGGGAAATTTAATCAAATATGACTTTTTCTAATTCATCCATAAGCAAGGTATAATTGTTTAATTATTTATGAATGATATTAATGGCCTAAATGTAATATTAGAGTATGTATCTCTTTATCAAGCTATTATCAGGATATAAATAAACACCTCCTTATCAAGTCCATACTTTAAAATCATTAGATTTTCTGAGAAATAGAATCCCCAAGATGCTCTTTTCTTTAATGTTTGTCAGTTTGATGTGGCAATCTGCAAAGCCATCTCTTGCCTAATATGGCCAAGTTAACAGATTATATGATAGGAATGTGAGTGTCAACGGAATGCCCCAAACCGTCTGCCCTGAAACATGTTTGTCTCAAAGTGGATACCATCAATGTGCAAATTAATAAGTTTTACTTAAAATGACCATTAGTGAGAAGTAACAGTAATCAGAGAATTACCAAGGGACTTCCAAAAAAGGCCGTCAGCTTGAAAAGAAAGGTGAAAGCATGACAATTTATAATGGGTGAGAGACATGAGCATGTGAAACTTCCAGAGAGGGTCCAGAGTAGAGCTGCGAAGATGATTAAGGGACTGGAGCATCTATCTTACTAAGTGAGCCTGGACTGTTTAGCTTTGAGAAGAGAAAATTGAGAGGGGATCTGATCACCATGTATAAATACCTGAGGGGGGGATGTAAAGAAGATGGGGCCAAACTCTCATTGGTGGCAACCAGCGACAAAGCAAGGGGTAATAGGTACAAATTGAAACGTGGGAAGTTTCATCTCCATAGGAGGAAGATCATCTTTACTGTGAGGGTGACAGAGCGCTGGAACAGGCTGCCCAGAGAGGATGTGGAGTCTCCTTCTTTGGAGATCTTTCAAACCCATCTGGATGCTGCCCTGTGTAACCTTGTTGCATCCTGTGCAACACATCCTGTCACACACCCTGTGTGACCTTGCTGGGCGCCTCCCACTGGTGCAGGGATCTGCAGGTTGCACGGTGCACAAAGCTGCATCTGCAGCGGGAGGTGTTCATCAACAGCGTAACCACACTCTCAGGAGAGACAGGATGTGCTGGGTGCTCACTGTGAGGAACGTCTTGCTATAATAGAAGGGCGGTTAGAAGTCTGTAGGTGCTCATTAACACTACGCAAGTGTCTCGTATTATCCTCTAATTGTTGTACTGCTGATACTGATCCTGAACATAAAGTTCACTGATTGGCTCATCAATTGCATATAATTAATAAATCCACAAGCCACTTTGATCCTGATTTTATGTAACTCATGTGAGTTGAGCAGTTTTTCCCTGACACAGGGCACTGAAGATGCAAGACTGAAGATTTATAAATTAGATCATTTCTTTGGAAGATAAATGTGCATCTAATAAATTGTAAATACAGAAATGCATAGCTATCTCAGGTAGATATTGGCAAATAGTTCAGTCTGCCAAAAAAACAAAGAAATATAGGAGAACCCTGAGTGAGCAGGGGGGGTTGGACTAGATAACCTCTAGAGGTCCCTTCCAACCTTAAGCATTCTATGATTCTATGATTCTATGAACCTCCACTGGAGAGAAGTACTGGAACAGGTGATAAGCTAACTCAGTTTTCACAAAATTGCATCATGAAAATATTTTTGTTCACCATTATACTGTTCTCTTTCCTATTGCTCTCTCTGGTTGTCAACAGCAGAAATACCATGGTAAAGATCATTGCTGTGGAAGTCAATTTGATCACCCAACAATGAGGCTCCTAAATTTCATTTTGATTTCAATAAATGACAGCAATCTCCAATCCAAGTTATATCAAACATAAAACTAATATCTGAAAATAAAATAGCAGGGATATTGTCGTCATCTATAAGATATGCATTTGCCTTTTTTATTCCCCAAAAATATTTGGTCCCCCACAAAGTTCTCCTTCCACATATTTTCCTCACTTGATACCTAATAAAACAGTAACAGTGTTGTGTCGTAGATTATGTAATTTCATAATGAGTTGCTTCAGAATGTATTGCACTACATAGAAAACTAATACAAAAATCATTGCACATTTTAAATGCATGAAAACTTTGATTTTTTTCCTTAAATGCTTGATTCACTGTATGAGCTTTTTTTCTCCAATAGTAGATTCTGTCAAAATCAATCTGATGTTGATAAAAATAGGTTAGCTGAAATGTCAGATTGTGAGTTTGGCTCCTTTCCTTTCTTGAGCAGAAGGATGAAAAATATGATCTTATATAAAGTGATTTTTCCACTTTTTCTCATGTACAGGCATTTGCTAGTGCTTAGATGCTACAGTGAATGATAGCAGTATAATTTTGGGCAATATTCCTCCAAAACCTCTACGAGTTTATCCATCTATACTGACATTGAGACCACTAACTGATTGTGAAAGTTAGCCATCTTTTAGCCATCACACATTTCAGAGCGGTAGAGTACATGGAGCAGTACATGATCTTTGTATAATTTTTGCCTTGCAATGCTTTGTAGTCTTCAAGTATACCTCTTTTACTCTAGAGGTAAATGATTTTATCTCCTAGTACTAGTTGTATCTTGCAGTGGAAAGTTAAGTCCTGTTTAGGTGGAAACTTTGTGAATTATGTATTTCTGGATACAGTCTTCATACTTATTTCAAGTACTTTTAAAATTATATAGAAACATTTTAAAATGTCTTATGAAATAGTCAAGCTTACGAGACAGATTAGGCAAATACTTTGGGGGAGTAAGAGCAGAGTCACTGAAACATAAGCACAGAAATAATTATATCTAAGACCTGAGAAGCTGCTGTGTTATTTCAGTTCCATTTCTTTCTTCTCCTAACTATTTTCAAACCTGCATTTGACTTTCTAACACTAATTGGAGTATTGACTGGCCATATAAATGCTTGCCCTCATTGCTCTGCTCTCACAGATTAACTAGTGAGTGCCTCCAGTTATCTAAATAAGGTGCTGATTGATCTTGTGGAAATAATTAATCAAGCCAGAGCTGATATGATCTCCAGCCATGTCAGAACTTTCTTTTCTCATTATGCTTACCTAGGTTAGAATTTAAATTTACAGCCTGTGGCAAAAGGTAATGTTTTTTGAGAGGTTTCTACAAGTCAAATTACAAGGAGGAAGTCAGATTTCATTGTAATAATACTCTAAATGAGTCCAATTACATTTTAGTTCAAACAGTCTTGTTTCAAATATTGTTCTGCCTGTCTAGCAGCATTTAATAGAAGCCAGCATTGAGTTTAGAGCACTGGGGAATAATATGCCAGCTTTCCTGTGCAGAATCAGGAGAAACAGGAGTCCTTAGTGGACAGGCACTTAAATGCATGTAATGCAGAAACAGAAATGCTGTTACAAATGTATTTCTTCTTAAGGACAAGTAGACATAGTAAGCAATACAATAACTTTTGCTGGAGCAACTCATTTATCATGAACAAGCTTACTGTCCTTCACCCTTCACCCTCCCCACTTCCACAGTCACATATCTAGAGGAAAAGAAAAAAAGGAAAAAAAAAAACCCTCTTTTTAACTGCAAAAGCATGAGTAGCATGCACCATTACTAGGTTCAGGAAAGTGTGTTGCAATCTTGGTGATAATATAAAGTCACCAGCATTGTGAACAGTGTCTCATCTAGGCAAGGCACAGCAGAAGGAATCTTCTGAATCATCAAAACTGATGTACTACGATGACAATTACTACTCGCTAGTCTTGCTTGACACCCTCTTGGACCTAGTTCAAACTTGAATGCAGATGCTTTTTGGAGAACTGGAATACTCTAGCTCCTCCTTTCAGCACAGTGGAAATAAGAGCAGAATGCTTTTCACACGGCTGTCATATTCCTGGAACAACATAAGGAGACTGAGAGTTAATCCAACTATTCCCAAAGTGTGCTACTCTCCCCACTGACGGTACAAGAAGTCTGGAGCCATTGAGATGTACCTAAAGTTCACCCTAAAAGTACTGAATTTCTGCTCCACACAGAAACATGCCATCACCACTGAAAACTAAACAACAGAAAAGGAATATCTGATTCATAATTAGGACTAGCTTCAGCAAAATTCCCACAGAAGTTTTTGATGGGGAATCCAGGCCCTAGGGCACTTTTCCCATCAGAGGTGACAGAACAAAGGCTGTGTTTCAATTGCATATGAATCAGTTTTAAGCTGAATTTTAGATTGTTAACAGAGCATGTCACAGCTTTCCTCTAGCATACTACTAAAATGCATGTTTTTAGCCTTTGAATTCAGAAAGCATGTATTTATAGTGAGGATAAATGAGCTCAATACTGTACCTTCACAGATATATTCACACAGGTAATTTCTATAAAGTGCTTGACATTAAAACATAATTACAACAACGAACTGTCACACAGAGTATTCTAAAGGAATGTGCTTAGTTTGCAATGATATACCTTTAATAGCCATTTAAGATCTTCACCAAAAGGAACAGCACACAAATCTGCAACATTGCCCAACTGGGAAAAGAAATGGTCATCTTGTTTCACTCATAAACGAGCACTGTTGGCTGTGAGCCATTATGGAGAAATATAGTACCTCATTTCCAGTGACCATTATCAAATGCTACCAGATGCTCATCTCAATAGTCAATGTCATATCTGAAGACTCTAATGATGCTAGCTAGTTTCCTACCTAGCAAAACTAAAAAAAAAAAAAAAAAAAAAAAAGGGTTTCTTCACCTCAAAGCTGTTTCTGTCAGGGTACACTTTGACTTTTGCAGTCATGTCCATTTCCTTTCTGGTTTCTCTAAAATAGACTGCATTATATATTAGAAATTAGAATATATTAGAAATTTACTGTGTGATTTATTAACTACTGCAGAGGACTGGCCTAGTAGCTCTCCATAGTTTAATTCCCAAGGGGAAAATAAATATCTGAAATGCAACCTCACTGTTTATGCTTGAGTAGAAATGAGCTTACCATTAATGTATTTCATTCTTTTTGAGAACAGGACTGCAGTCTACATAAATACCAGCTCAGAATAAACAAGAATTTCTCTAACATCATTATATCTGAATAGAAAATTTCTATGATAAAGGCAATTACTATGAAATAACTATATTTATAAAAGCAAAAGACATTTTTGCCCCATTTTGAGTCTAGAATCCCACTCTCAAACACCTTGACAAATAGCCCCCAGTGTATATTATGGCTTTTTTTGAATTGAGATTGGTATCAAAGAATCATAATATGGTTCAGACAGTAAAGGTCTATATGCTTCTTTTGAGTTTATACAGCTTATCTTGGATATTTGTATTAGTATATTTCATATACATACTCACATTTGATGTGTTGCATATCTCCATTTTTTAAAATAACTATCTTTGAGCACATGTGAAAAGTGAACTTGACTTCTTAAGCCCTAGGAACATATTCAGATGGTCTAAATCCATCCCAAGTCCCCATGGTTAGTCAGTGGAGACAGTTAGAGGCTTTAAAAACCTCTGTAAAGCAAAGAAGAGGCTTAGAAAGGTGCTGAGCAGGAAGATGTGTATAATCTGTCCATGTGTAAAGAGACCTAAATAGAATTTAGGCTGCCTGTAGAGAGGCCATTGTATTTGGGTCAGATATGCTAGGTTCAGGCAGTGTTAAGAGATATTTTTCTGAATGTCCTTTATAAAGGACACTCATGTAATCTATGGTGAAAGCAGATTCTTGAATGCTCTGGGATTCTATTTCATCCTTTTATAAAAAACAGTGGTTTTAAAAATGCTTAATATTTTAATTATTTTTATTTCAATACAGAATTTTGATCAATTAAATATGTTCAAGAACAATGCTTAAACAAAAAAGGCAACATAAACAATATTTATGTGTTTGTTTAAGTCCAACTTGATTTGAGCACAGTATTACGACTTATATATACAGACTTTTATAGAAAATAGGATATATAATGTACATGTATATATATGTACATTATGTATAAACTTTCAATTCTATAAATTATGGCTTAAATTTCAAAACAGCTAATGAATTACAAATAATTATAAGATAATCTGCAATTGTTTTAAACCAGACTTGAGTAAAATAAAAATACCTAGCATGTTTGAAAGCCATGCAGTACATAGCTGTGCTTATTTAAACGGATCAAGCCATGAGTGAGAAAGTTGAATGACCATTTGGTATTGTAAATAATTAAAGAGCTGCCATGAAATAATTTATTACAAATGGATTTTTAAAAGAGAGTCACTAAGTGCATATGAGTTCCTTGCTAGGAGATCTCACTCTTCCATCACTGATTTCAAACGCCATTATTGAGATCCTGCTGGGAGAGCTGCATAGGAGCTCTCTGGATAGTAAGCCAGTCTGCTTCACTCTCTGTTCTTACTGCATTAGTACCACATGCCCTGTAGAAATTATCTGACTACCCAAAAGGCATCTAGAAAAAGTGAGTATAGCAGGTTTGTCAAGGTCAGATTTCAAGTTATAATCACATGCTGCACCAAAGAAAAAATTATATATCCACTAAAAACTGTTGAGTGTGCTTATTACAAAATACATTCTAATTTTCCTTCACAATTCATTTACAGGTCAAGCTCAAATCCAAGACTACTAACAGAGGTTTTGATATGCATGGTTCAATGATGACTTGACTTGCTGTACTAACACATAGTACATTCTTTTCAAATTCACACATCCCTCTCTTGCCCATGCACAAGATGCCTTAGTGTCTCACCACTAATCACAGTTAGAAATAGAGGGTCTCCTACTTCAAGTGGAGAAAATCCATGCTTTTGAAAACATTTAATCAGGGATTTGCCAGCTCTTCCATTCTCCTCAGAGCTTTTATTCATTAAAAAAAAAAAAAAAAGTCATTCTGGACTAAACATAGCACTGAGTTTCAGCACTGGAGAACATATATTTCTAGCATTACAAAGAAAAGAAGGAAAACGAAAAGAAGGAAAACAGCAAGAGAAGGCAAGGCAAGGCAAGAGAAGGCAAGGGAAGGCAAGGCAAGGCAAGGGAGGGGAGAGGAGGGGAGGGAAGG
>NW_010583739.1:129643-153210 GCF_000705375.1 Tinamus guttatus | reverse complement strand
AGAGGAGAGGAGAGGAGAGGAGAGGAGAGGAGAGGAGAGGAGAGGAGAGGAGAGGAGAGGAGAGATTTGGCTAAAGTGCAACCAGAAACTGCTGTTGAGTCTACATCTCTTGTTATACAAATAAAGTAAAATTTCAAGCACACCAGTGTCAACAAGAATTGCTAATTGCAGTCATATGTTTCATTGCTCTCATAAAAGAAAAAGATATATATTGCAGAACACCTGGCATTGGTATTAATATTCAGGCTGAGTGTTTTAGTTTAGTGTTCCATGGCTAGCAGTTTATGTATATTCTTTGATGCTGGATTTTATAAGTGTTTTGTATCTGAATGACCATGCCTATGACCTCATGAGTGGCCTAGAGCAGCCTATAAACAACAGAATTAATCTGCAAAATAATTCATCATACAGTGTGTAGAAACTCCTCTTAAAAGTCCTGTCTTGCCACTGCCCCACCCACATGCATCCAAATAACTCTTGCTTCAAGTTCCATGGTATCTGCACAGTTTCTGCACAATTAACTGTTTGTAATAGCACACAGTTATTCTGGATAATCAGAATACATATATGTTGCATTAGGTAGGAACTGGAGAGCTTCTTAAGTTTTCTATATACAGGTCATATTAATATTCAGCAGATCCTCTTTTAATCATATTTCCTTTCCCATCTTTCCTTTCATGCCATTTCCCCCAGTAGGTTACTCACCAGAACTCTATATGAATGAGAAAGTAAGTTACATAACAGCAGCCTGTGGCAGTCTCTTGGACAGACTTTCTATTAAAACTAAACCCCAGAGAATTCAAATAAAATAGTAACTTACAAATGCCATAAAGATAATGTCACCATGACATCCAGACAAAGAGGAATGGGAATGACATATACTTTTGGATCATCTTAACTGTAGACAATAACAGTTTACAAAATAATAATAAAGAGCAACAACAACAAGTTTTGAAAGATTATACAATACAAGTCTGCTTAGAATCAGGTAAAAAAGACAACCATGAAAAAATAATCCACTACTACGACTTAAGGCACCCTAGGCTCTCCTAGGCACTCACAGGAATTAAAACTGTAAATTTTAGCTTTAATTAAAAAAAAAAAAAAAGGAAAGAGTAATTTGCTTTGCCAAGGTGAAGCTATTTGTAGGACTTGAATGAAAGTGCTGTTTTGTGATAAGACACCATAGTCATGAGGTCAAAGTATGTAGGAAGAAAAACTAATAGTTAAATAATATTTATTGTTTATTTAAATAAATAAGCATTTTATGAAATAACTATAAATATTGACTATTTACCTCTTAAATAATTAAATCCATAGGTCTGCATGAAACATACTTTTCCCACTTGTCTGATCTTTTAAGCATGAATTGATCAAGTTGTTTCATATTTTTATTTCATTTTAGAGAAAGTAGCAAGTATTTCATTTTTCATAGTAATGTTTGTGAAGTTTAGAAGATAAAATGAAAACACATATAGTGATAAGATAAAAGCATATTTGCAATTTACTGCAGAGGTAAAAAAGACAAATGTATTAATGCACTGTCTACATGATGTGGAGGCACATAACTGTAAAATAAGCTTTAAATATAAGCTTTAAATGTAGTATTATTAAAATAGGATTGGTATATGTTAAATTCAATCCTAAAAATGCATTTAAAGCATTAATGGTGAGACAAAGTAATCAAATATTACTAGAACAAAGATACAGCTAAAACAAGATTCAAACTACTAAAAACAGACTGGATGAAGTAAGTAAGAAAAAAAATGACAATGAATTGAAATACCAAGAGCATGCTAAAACTCTAGCAGCACTGAAACAAGTGAAAGACAGGAGGAATGTAAAGATTGTTCTATAATGATCAATCATTCATAAAGATCAATCTGGTGACATAGCTCAGTGGTCTCCTGCCTAACCAAGGATGGGATCCCTCTGTGCAAATCAAATACTAGATTAAATAAATAAATAAAAACAAAAACCTAGGGGAATTTAAAGGTATTTGTCATCAGAGATGATCCACATTGTTTCACTAATATAAGAAAGTCTCGAAGTAAAAAAAAAATAGAGAAAAAAATCAAATGCTGATACATAAACTAGTGTGGTAAATTGTTTATGTTTTGGATGCAACATAAGTTTTTACACAAATCATAGAATCACAGAATTGTTAAGGTTGGAAGGGATCCCTAGAGACATCTAGTCTGACCCCCTTGCACATGCAAGGTCACCTACAGCATGTGGCACATGATTGCGTCCAAGCAGGTTTTGAATTATCTCCAGAGAAGGAGATTGAACAACCTCTCTGGGCAGCCTGTTCCAGTGCTCTGTCACCCTCACTGTTAAGAATTTTTCCTTAAATTCCTGTGGAACCTTTCATGCTTTAGTTTGTGGCCATTTCCTCTAGTCCTATCACTGACCACCACTGAAAAGAGGCTGGCCCCATCCTCCGCACTCCCACCCTTAAGGTATTTATAGACACTGAGCAGGTCCCCTCTCAGTCTTCTCGTCTTCAGGCTGAACAGGCCCAGCTCCCTCAGCCTTTCCTCATAGGGCAGATGTTCCAGGCTCCTGATCATCCTTGTAGCCCTGTGCTGGACTCTCTCCAGTAGTTCTGCATCCCTCTTGTATTGGGGAGCTCAGAACTGGACACAGTGCTCCAGATGTGGCCTCACTGGGGCACAGTAGAGAGGGAGGATCACCTCCCTCGACCTGCTGGAGACACTCTTCTTAATGCACCCCAGGATCCCACTGGCCTTCTTGGTCACAGGGCACACTGCTGCCTCATGGTCAACTTATCACCCACTATGACACTCGGGTCCTTCTAAGCAGAGGTGCTCTCCAGAACATCAGTCCCCAGCCTGTATTGATGCATGGGGTTACTCCTCCCCAAGTGCAGGACCTTGCACTTGCCCTTGTTGAACTTCATGAAGTTCCTCTCCACCCATCTGTCCAACCTGTCCAGGTCCCTCTGGAAGGTAATGCAGCCCTCCGGGGTATCAGCTACTCCTCCCAGTTTCATATCATCAGCAACCTCTCTGAGGGAGCACTCTGTCCCTTCATCCAGGTCATTGATGAATAAATTGAACAGGACTGGACTGAGAACTGACGCCTGGGGAACACCCCTAACTACAGTTTTCCAACTGGACTCTGCGCCACTGATCACCACTCTCTTAGCTCTGCCATCCAGCCAGTTCTCAATCCATCTCACCATCCACTCATCTATCCCACACTTCTGGAGCTTGCCCAAGAGGATGCTGTGAGGGACCGTGTCAAAAGCCTTGCTGAAGTCGAGATATATGACATCCACTGCTCTCACCTTCCCCGCCAGTCATTCCATCATAGAAGGCTATCAGGTTAGTCAAGCATGATTTCCCCTTGGTGAATCCATGCTGACTACTCTTGAGCACCTTCTTGTCCTCCACATGCTTAGAGACAACAGCCAGGATGAGCTGAGACAGTTCTATGTATATCATCTTCGGGGGTTCTGTGAAATTCATGTAAATGTATATCTATAACTAACATAATTATGTTAAAAACATAAATTGTGTTACATAAATCTACTACATAGTATGAACAAAGAGTTTTGCCCATTCCATTTCTGAAAACCGCCCAAAGTTCCTCACTGAGTAGCTTTATAAATAGAAATATTTTTCATTTGATTAGCCCCTTACTAACTGGTCAACCAAGCTCTCTCAGAGACAGTCATCTTCTCATGCAAAACAATTGCCTCATATCCTGAAATTTTATGCTTGTGATCCTGACGCTTATACCCTAAAACAATTAGATGCTTGCCACCTTAACATTAATACGCACCTAGAAACAGAAAAAGTAATAGTAAAGTAGAGCAGTAAGGGGAGCTCTGTAAATCAGAGAAGGAAGTGTTTAATGTATGTTCATTAGTGATGTGCCCATTATGCCAGATGAGAAACAGCTACATGTGCTTATAAGTTAAAGATGTTGGGGCAACACTGAATATTCTTTAGAAAAACAATTTGCCATCGACTGCTCTAAGCTACCAAGTACTCTATTGTATTTGGAATACTTTCAGCACTAATTAAATAGTTAAGAGCCTGAGAGAAGAGAGAGTCATTAGAAAGCAAACATGCAATTTAATCACTTACGTTTCTATTTTCTGATATGCAAATCCAACCAATTACTACAGAGGAGGGGACAGAGGATATAAGTTTATTTCAGGATCCTTCTATGTTTCTGCTTAGCATGGATCTTTGTTCCCTAACTGCTCAAGTGGGTCTATGTTCCCATGCGACCTGAAGGAAAACTGCAGGACAAGTCAGTCTATTCATCTCACTGCAGCAGGTGCCAGCTGCCATGGGAAACAAAGGCTGGATTTAGACAAATGATCGCTCTTCTCCTGCATGTACAGCCGTTGTCTTGCAATCCGCATCTCTGCAAAAAACCAAATAATCTCCTAACTTGCTATAATGGCAATGGGCAGTTCGCATGAACTTTCAGTGCCAGTCTGCGTGCTACTGATTGGCACACATTTTCTAAGTGGATAAGGGAAAAATACAAATTTTAGCTGAGAAATGTTTTTTTTGTTGTTGTTTTACTGAAGAGTAAAAGAGTAAGTTTCTAGAACTCCTCAGAACTCTTGATTTAATCTAATTTAATTAAACGAACCCTCCTTCTTTGGTCAATTGTGAGTTCATTAAATTGCATATATGTATGTGTATAGCTCAACCAGAACAAACTTAGATTTTACGGTAATAAAGGAGTTTATCAGTAAATATAAAGTTTCTTATATCTACTGTAGTCTGTCTATTTAAAAATGAAAGTGAATGGGCTGATAATATGCAAGCTGATATGTTTATTTCTTTTGTGCCAAAATTACAGGAATTTGCCTACAACTAATTAACACCAGATGTATATATTGAAGGATATAGGTAATTATGAAATTGCAGTATTAAGAAATGTGCAAATATTTTATGAATCATTTGACTATTATTATGCTGAAATAAAATCAGAAAACATCATTTGTGTCACTGCAACATACAAGTAACACAGGTAAAGTATAAATATTTATAATCGCATACGTGTTCACAGTATTTTATTACGAAAACGTATCTATAGCCAAAACAAATCATACTACAAGTTCAAATGATGATGACATAAAGGACGAAAAAATACACACGTAGATGGACAGGTGAAAACAAAATAGACATCTAACATGCAGCAAAATTAGAAACAAAATTAACCATATTCTCTGCAAAAGCATATTTTTAGTGCTCTGAAATAATAAAATTAATACCAATTTAGCAACAGATATAAAGTAATTTTACTCTTGCTTGCTCTATATGAGAAAGTTCCATTGCCTGAGAAGTATTTTTAGCTCTGAAGATCAAAAATATGAATGAAAAATAGAGAGTAAACAGAGTTATTCGAGTTATTCAACAGTCTGGCTACTTCATACTAAGTAGTCAAACTTTATCATGAGGTTAAAAGAAAGTTGTAGTAGCATGTGATTTTTAAATGGCTGTAGATTTTTCTCTTTTGCTTTGTACTGATATACCATATATGCCAATGTGTCTGGATTTAATAGTTAATATTCATTCTCCTAATTTCGGCATTTGAAAGTCACAATTATTTGTAATATTGCAGTTGATTGACTTAAATTTTTGATTTATTAAATATTCTTAATAGATCGTGCACAAAAGTCACCATTAATGCTCTTATAAACTGATACTCCTATTAATACTGATGGGTTGTCAAAAATGTGTTGAATGTTAAATTTACCTAGCCTAAAATGTTTAATTCCTAACACTTTAAATCAATATCATGTTGATTCCTAATTTAATCATCAAGAATGTACTTTAAGTCACAGAGGACCTAATTTAATGTTAGAGATTAGCAATGATGTACCTCAATGTGGCCGATATAATATTCAAACTCAAAATTAATTATAATAAACTGAATACAAATCTGCTTTTAAATTCTTGTTATTTACTTTCAAAGTCTTCTCAATTATTTATCATTAGAGATAATGTTATTTAGGTGCAGCCATGGTACAGCAGTTGATTTAAATGTAGACCATTTATTATAGAATTCTCTATTCTCACTGTTGTAAATTTAACCTATATTCTGTTAAAGATGACTGTATATCTTTGGCAGCTAATAGATCTCTAAAACCAGTGCAAAAGCTTGATGTTCTTCAATATCTAATAGTCATGAGGTATTATGTGGCCTATGAATTAAAATTCTTTTACAAGGAACACTAAGCTCTAAGCAGACAGAAGGTCAAACTAATGAGAAGGGTAAATCTGGGTCTTATTACCGACTGTATCAATTTTCCACACTCACCTTTTCTTTTTAAAAAAATGAGCTTGCCCCTCCTGCTTCTCACATACAAGAAAATGAGCAAGATTTCTTTTCAAATTCAAATACCACCAATAAAGATTTTAATTAGGTTACAAGTACGACATATGTACCATCAGAGAACACACTGGGGCCTTAGATTCTACACTAATTTTGCAGACTGGGCATTTAGTAAAACATTTTTTTTTTTTTTGACTGGTAATTGAGCTCTGAGAAAGATTTACTCTGAGAAAGAGTAAAGGAGGCGCAAATATGGAACACTTTGTGATTGTAATTTTTACAATCACTTTTTTAATTTCAGAACCATATCTATACATTATCCCATGGTCCAAAATTTTAACAATAGCCTTTTCATAAAGGCATCCTTAGAGGACAGCGCTTGTGCTCCTCGTTCAAATAAATACAAGCTAAAGCTCCCAAGGAAAATTTCTGGCCACAATTAATATGATCTACACATACCAGTTAGAAAAAAAAAATAAGGAACAAAATGTCCCTCAGAAACAGATCATCCATTCAAAAAATGAAATACACAGTTCACTTATAACCAAAAACCCTATGTTTAAAGAATACTAGAGGGTAAAACCTTTCCACTAAAGCAATGTCATACTAACAGGTGACCTTCACACTTTCACCTCCAGTATAAGGCATTATGCAGAGCATACTGTTTGAAGCGGTTACAGACCTAACAAGGAAGAGAAAAAAGAAGCAATTAGTATGCTTGGGCACAGCATAGGAAAAGAAAAAAAAAAAAAAAAAGACCCAAAACTTCTATGAAACTGTGTAAAAGCACTATGTTGCAGAACACTGTCTCCCTGCTTTCTCCTCTCGGTGTTCTCCCCTGCATATTAAACACTGGGTTCAATAAGGGACACAGTTTTTTTACATTCTCTAATGGAGAATCATCCTTTTTCCATTCCAAGTACATTATATAACTGTGTAAGCAATAGAAGCCAATTCTACTGCTATGCCCTCGAGCAGCATTCATCTAATGCAAACAGCCATGGAGAAAGCTGCTGCTGCCTCACATGTGATCTCAATCTAGGGAAAACAAAATTCAAGACTTTGCCACACATCACAGCCTTAACCATTTGATTGCAACTCTTACAGATTTCATAGAAAAAATGTTTATTTTCATTTTGCCTAGTTCCAAAGTAATCAAGTAAACTCCCTACAGTCATGGCTGATCTCTTGTATAAAAGGTTTAGCTTGACTCAAGTTTAAAGTGCTTCCATTTATCAGCTATCATAACTGTAATTTAGTTATCTTAATCTACTGACTACTTCCTGATTTTATATGCTAACATTTTTTTCTAATTATTTTTTTGCAGGACAATAAGCAAAGTCTCCTTGTGTCTTGAATAAAAACACTTGAGATGAGAACATATGCTTCCAAGTGTTGTGTCAGATAATAAATACAGACTTAAAGACATACAGTTGTAAGAATTGGATTCTTATGCTATTTTTCCCTGCATAGAAAGGTTGTTCATGAATCAAAAATACTATGAACTCTGGTGACCTCTGATTCCTAGCGTGGAATTTTAGAGAAGATTCCTAACTTACAAACACAGCTCAGCATGAATATCATTTGGATACACTTATTTTTATTTCATGTAATGGAGAGAAAATAATGAAATAAAAGGGTGTGGTTAAAAAAAAAAGTGTTAATGATGGAAAGAATAGTGAGAAGAAATCAGAAGCAGATTGCAGTGACAAGACCAGTCCAGTTCAGACTCCCATAAGAAAGATGTGAGTACGTATATCTGCATTGCAATACGTATATCTGCATTGCAATAGGAGTAATTGTTTGACCTTTCCTAACATGAGGTGATAAACACCTCTAGATCTGGTAGTAAGAGAATGTTTTTTTTCAGGTTATTGCAATTTCTGGCAGCAAACATTAATCACAGGTTGGCTACTATCAAATAAATAAGACACATGCACAATTCCTTGAGGTTAAAACTTAAAAAGAACTGCATTATCTTTTGGCACTCAGTCACTCTGTGCAGGTTTTTAATGTCATCTGAATGTTAAATCCATGCCAGTATTACTGACCAGAAAAAACATAATTTTCACTAATAAATTTGAGGCTTTAGCAGACCGAAAAGGTACGACTCATGTCAAATAACTTCAAATATCTATGCTATACAGATGTCTGTATCTGAAGACAGCCTAAGCTCCTTTATAGTCATTTCAGGGAAATAGAAAATTTCTGGTCGCGATTCATCTCATACTGAAGTGGATATCTAAAACAAGTCACATGAATCAGTCCTTAAAAGTACTCCACTGACAATGAAGGGAGTAAGTAGAGTTGGATGTCTACAGTTGAAAAGAATCTCACTCCATATCTTTTGTAGCAGTAAAGATCTACCACAAAAAAAAAAAAAAAAAAAAAAAGGCCATCACTGAACACTGAAGAGCTCCCTAGCATTTTTATAGCATTAAAAAGGAGTCTCTTTCAGATTGCTTCCAAACACAGACGTACCATAGTTGTACACAGCTCTCATGCACCCCAGACATCCCAGTGTTAACATATTTTATGAAATCATGCACAGCAGTAATACCTGAGCAGGAGTTTTCTTAAAACTACCTAGTTAGTAATTCTACAAAATGAAGTAATAAAACAGCTAAGAGTAAAGAACAAGCATATTTGCACTACCATCCTTTTCAGTAGAAAGTTGTCTAAACTCAAAAAAAACTAGGAAATCAGTTACAGATTTCACCTTTAGCCTCTGGTAAGAAAGATGAGGGATATCAGAGAAGAAGCACAAAAGAAGGACATTTTTCCTTTCTTTTCATCCTTCCTAAAATGGATACTTTATTTCTTAGTTACATTAAGTCTAAAAGAAAGCACCGAGTCAAAACTTTCAATGTTATCAATTTGTCAAAAACAAAACAAAACAAGAAAGAATTTTTCTACTGAATGAACATTGCTACATCCTTGACATGTATAATGCAGTACAAAGACAGAAGGCACATCACACTAATGACCCACTAGACACAGTACTTCCAAATACTGGTCAGCATACCTAAGCTTTCACTAGGGTTTTCCAAATTCATTTGCTCTTTTTTTTTTTCTCTTTTTCTCTTTCTTTTTTTTTTTAATTATCTTTTTTCAGTTTGCAGTTGTTTCTGTTCAGAATAATCAAGTCCTAGAGTTCCAGAACAATGGAGGTCCAGGCACTCTTGGAAACCAGCCATGTGCTTTTCCCCTAAACTGCTTGCTGAGCAGGTCAGTAACTTGAGGACTGTGATACTGCTGAGTATGAAACTAGACAGCAGTTACTGAGAAGCTATAAATCACAACTAAAATGTAGGGCCTACTAAAGAGATTAAGAAAAAGACACATGTGATGCTTTTGGCACCCACTGTACAATGGTGACATTGCTTATGAAGGAAAAATTGTTCAAGCATTAAGGCTCTTTTCCCCAAGATAAACTCAGTATTGTAGTTCATTTTATGGTTTATAAAGTATTTGCTTTACGGTTTATAAAATCTGATGAATGAAGTCAGGAAATAGAACACCCAACTATTCCAGGGTTGGGCAAATATTCCAGAAGTTCCTGGAGGTGAGGCAGAAACATTAAAAGACAGAAGAAACTGATACTAGAGAAATGCTGACATAGTTCTAAATCATACGTATGAGTCCACAGAAAGATCTCTGAAAGCACTGAAAACAGTTTTATGACTGTCTATATGGGTGTGTATATGTGTGTATGTCTTTTTATAGAACTTAGAAAGAAGTTTCTTAAACACTAAAGATGGGATGTGCCTTAAGAACAGTGAGGCTGCTGTTCAGGACTACGTAAATAAAAAGAAATAAAAAACAGAGTCTAGGGAACAAACATGAGCCCCATCCATCTGACACCAGAAGATTTTTCAGCAGTGTAACTATTCCTCCCTATCTCCAGATACAAGTATAACTCTGTTTAGTTCCTGTCAAAAACTCTTCCCGAAATTCAGCATATACATATCCAGAGCAGCTTTGAATCATTCAGCCCTACACTGCTTGTTATCAGTACTCACACAGTAGACTAAAGCACGCAGTCTCAAAAAAAAGCTTGTTGATATTCTTCATCAGCTCTATGTCCTCATGCCACATCTGAAACACAACACATAACCTCCATTTTGTGCTAAGAAAATGCTGTTTCGATAGTCTGCAACACAGCCCTCAAGTTACTTCAAGAGATTTTGGATATATAATTACTATCACACAAGAGCACAAACCGGGACTCTAAGGAAACCCGTTGCTGCTGTGTGCTGTAGACACAGCTAATCTGTTCCAGAGGGATGCAGTCCCAAACAACGTGGATACGAGCCATGCTGCACCACTTGTCTTAGAGGCACACAGTCATTTCCCTGAACTGATGCCTTCAGTAGGGTAGATATAGTTACCAGCAGCACTAGAAACTAAAACCAGTCTAGGGCATTTTTTTCTGCTAATTCTGATTTTCCTTTCTGCATCATGGATCCCAGAGTAAAAATAAATAAAAAATAAGAAAGAAAGAAAAAAAAAAGTCAATTTTTATAAGTATTAAAGCTTTACAAATTGAGAAAGAAAACTAGGCAATATTCCTTGCAGAAATTGCAGGTGGTCTGAACAGGACGTTCTTGATGAGAAAATACATTTAGTAGGAAACAAGTTCATATTTTATTTTGAGGCCAAATGGTAAGACCTGCCAAGATTCCCAACCTAAGGATCAATTTCTGAACTAGTGTCTACATCACATTTATAAATAACTTTTTTTCTTCATACTTTGATGTTTGATAGAGAAACAATTTGTTCATAAATGCTAAAAAAAAAAATCTACTTTTTCCCAGTTCTAGTATACTTCTGATATACAAAATTTAGTATATAAAACATGGGTAAATTTTTAAAAAATGGTTAAAAATCAGAAAACTGGGGCAATACAGCCTGGATCAGCCACTTAATTCAGGAATTTATCTGAGACATAAGTTAGAAATTCAGTTACAGGCATTTCTCTAATTGCTGGAAAGGGCCTGGCGCATATTTATATCCATGCATTTATCCAGCCAAAGTAAGGTTGGCTTAGTTACATAAGGTGATTCCGAATCCTTGCAAAGTGAGACAGAGTGCCAGTGAATGTGAGCATGTGAAAAGAAATATAAGAGAACAGGAAGGGAAGAGAAACTGCTTGAAATGCTGAGCAATACAGCGAGGTGCTGATAGTCTGTGGAAAGTTCTTTACAAACCTGTTAAGAGAAATAGTGAACTACTGTGATCCTTTCTCTCAATAGGTGGCCATGAGCAAAAATGAATGTTGAGATGATAAACTGGGAGCAACAGCAACAGCACACAGTTCATGAAATGTTGAAGAAAAGTTAAAACTGTTTTCTTTCTCTACATCTTTCTAATAAAACTGCTCTTCTTACTTTTGCTGAAAACATATAAGGTACTTCAAGACCAGCAACTGTTATCCTCAGCCCCAGGTACTGATATATCCCTGCTATCTAAAATAAAAGCACTGACTCAATAAGTGAAAAAAAAAAAAAAAAAAAAAAAAAAAAAAAAGACAGCTATGTCTTAAAAAAAAAAAGGCAGCTATGTCTTTAAAAGACATCTATGTTCAAGATTTTTCACTTTCCAGATAATATTTAGATTGTATATCCTTGTATTTTTGACCTACTTCACATATTTTATTTCATATTGATCAATCCAGTCCTTCAGATTCTTCTAAGGACAATGAAACTGAAATTTATCATTACGGACCACAATTTGGCTTGCTTTCATAGAAACAGAGATAACAGTACTCCACTGCACAGCATTTTAAAGGATTTCTACTTAAAAAAAATAAATTATTGATGTAAATGGAGAGCTTAAGGAAATACATAAAGCAACACCTAAAGTTTTATCTTCATACCACTGCCCAAGAAGGACCAAACCATGCTTTGGAAAGGAAGAAAGGGGGAGGATGAGAATCCCACACAATTGATAAATTAAACTTCATGCCTTAAAACCTTTGTTAAACGAATGATTAAACAACAAACCATTACAAAATGAGTATGTGTTGTGGGTGTAATGAGAGTGTGTAAATGAAGGACAATTGCAATAAGCCCTTCTAATGAAAAACAGGAGCAATAAAAATAGATGCATTCCCATCCTTTTTCCAGTTACACCTTTTCAATATTAAAAATACTTATTTTTTACTACAATCAATGCTAGATGCATAAAGATGTATATTTCTACATAGATTTATGATTTCATGCTTATTCTGTCATTGTTAGCAAAAGGGGCATCTAATTTACACTTGACCATTTTTTGAATTTATAGCTGGCTAGTACTTGAGTAGGAGGGATGAAAACAATGTTCTAAATACTCCATTTAGCCTTTATAAGCATTATCAGATGACTTCTGATAGGTAAAAATAATTTTGAAGCCTACCACCACATTATTGCATTTTTCTACACCATTGAAACCTTAGTGCACTGAGTGACCTTAACCTTGAATATTTGAGATTTCAAGCAAAAACCTTTAGGGTTGATTAGCCTCAAGTGCTTTGCACGCCTAACTTTTACGGACTTCAAGGGAGTTGCTCAGGTGTTTCTAATGGAAGATTTTAGTCCTCAAGGCTAAATTTTCAGAAACAGATTAAAATAGTGGCATGTACTTTAGATAGCTTCACACAAATAATAAGCAACTGAAAAGCAGAGACTAGTCTATATTGAACTGTTAAGCACGGGAAAACTGCAAATGTGTGTGTATACATATATATACTTGGCACACCATTGAATGTATTTTAGAAACTGGCATCCTATTTTGGCATTTTATTGTACATCTTTTTAAAATACACTTATAACCTCATATGCTTATTGAATAAATTATAGGCAAATTGATTCTACTTTCTATTTTAATAGACTCACTATAATAAGTCCATGTTTTCAGACATGATTCAGTGCCTATGCAATGGCTACAATTACTGCGTTTCTCAGATACAACTAGCAAGATTTTCTCTGAACTTTAAAATTTATAAAGTAAAAATCTGTGTCTGTGAGCCACGTGAGACGGGAATATTGTTCAACTTTTCAGAAAATCAGCAGAAAACTAATGAAAACAGTAAACATTTGCAATGTTATTTTCTGATTGTCAGAAATTTCAAGAAGAAAATAGACCAGAATATTTATAATGTGGAAAAAAACATCCTTCCAGTACTTAACTACAAAACAGCTAATTCCACCTACCAGTGATAACAAAGGTCTTAGTTCAGTCTTACTTCATTCAGAAATCTTGTTTCTCCTTAATATATAATTTCAGCATTTTGTTATTAAGCACACTAAAATATATGCAAATATGTATGATTCTAAATATACATATGTAGTGCTTCTTTCTTTATCCTCTTCTGTAAATACTCAAAGCCTTTTAAACAATTCCTCCTTCCACATAGCAGAAGTGACGGTGAAGGAGGTGCCTGTGAAGGAGGATGAACACAAGAAGGAAATATTATTGTGCTACCATTAACAGTTCAAGGGGAGACAAGCTCTTACAAGGTTATGTCTCTGAATTGAGATAAAGACATAAAGAAATGACTAATGAAGGCAATCTTGACTTATTTGTGATTAAAGGATTAAGTATTTTTATGGTTCTGAAATTATGGTTACTGATAGGGTTTAAATCTTGTGACAAGGACAGACGTAACACTCTTGAGTTCATGGCATATTTAGTCTGGAGATGACTTTCACCATATTTTATCCATCTTACAGCATCTATTAGGTGTAGAACCTCTACAATTCCCATGAAAGCATATATAAAACCCTGGTTTTACAAGCTAAAAGTGTAGATATATCAGTATAGATATGACCGGCTTCTTACGCCTTTTTTTTTTTTTTTTATAAGACCTCTAGTTAAGCAGCTTAGAATGCACTGATGTGAAAAGTCTGTTGGAATTCAGTAATGTTGTGTTCGTCTTTCTGCACATCTGCAAGGAAAAAGCCACAGTAACAGTCACAGTTTCCCAACTGGGATGGAAGAAAACAAGTGATAAACAAGGCCAAGAAAGCGGACCTGTCCTGTTTCCTGTAGTTTTACTATCTTTATGTTTTCGCAAGCTTTACAGAGAAGAAAGAGTGAACATGCCACACACTGAACACAGAATCATAGAATTATAGAATCATAGAATCATAGAATGCTTCAGGTTGGAAGGGACCTCTAGAGGACATCTAGTCCAACCCCCCTGCACACGCAGGGTCACCTAGAGCACATGGCACAGGACTGCGTCCAAGCGGGTTTTGGAGATCTCCAGAGAAGGAGACTCCACAACCTCTCTGGGCAGCCTGTTCCAGCGCTCTGTCACACTCACTGTCAAGAAATTTCTCCTTAAGTTCCTGTGGAACTTTTGATGCTTCAGTTTCCGGTCATTAACACAGTTGAAATTGTTGCCATTTACTTAAAAAGCTCACAATTAATTAATACCATCTCAAGTCTTTTGGTTACAAGAGAAACTTTCCAGTTAGGAACTTAAGCCTTCCTTCTTGTGTTTGAAGATGGCCTCAAGCAATAAGTCAAAGACAGGAGATCCATACTACTCATTAATTTATTGGATCTGCTGATTCCAAAACCACTTCATAAAACTTTAAAATGAGCATTGCTTTGGCATGAGTGTGCAACCTGCAGGTAGTAAAAGCAAGAAGCTGCTACGAGAAAGAAGATGACTCTTATTAAGAAGGAAGAGGATAAGAGAAAAAATTATGAAAGAAGAAAAATAAAACCCAATAATAACAATATAATTCTAAGGATAGTGTAACTAGGTTATGCTGAGCCCAACAATATTTTCCTTCATATTTGTAACTTGATTTAATCTTGTTAATCTATGTGTAATTTTCAGTTTCCTTAAATAATCATATTCATGTTGAATATTAAAAATAAAGAGAGCTTGTGTATAAAACATTAGGCTATATTTTTCCTTTGGTCACTAAGCAAAGCCTTCTACTGATATCATTGATTGTTCCTCTCTCTACTGCGGAATTTGCCTCTACCTCATCCGAAATTCATACCCAATTCATAGAATATGATTGCACGGAAATGCATATTTTTTTGTAGAATGAATATCTGCACAACAAGGTAGTGAATGAATTTCCTAATTGCTGGATGAGAAGCTTTGAAAGATAAAAAATCACCTCATCATTAGAACAAATTTTCAACAATATTAAAATGCAGCAATTCAAGAAAACGTAGCACTATAACAGTCTCACTGTTGGTGCATTCAGAGGTAAAATTATCTTCTTAGTCCAACTGGTTTCCTATTTATAGATTGCAGTAGCCTTTTTTGACATTTTACTGGAATCATAAGAAGAGATATGTAAATATCTATTTCCTCAAATCGCAGTATCTGCAATTTTGTAATGTTAACTCCCTTAAAAAATTGGGCCTTGCTCTTTCCTTAGTAGGATTACTACAGACTGAAAAAGGGAAATCAGCTTTTGGTTTAATTAGCATACCTGCCCCTCTTCCAAACTAGACGGCAGCTTAACACTGCATTCTTTTGTGAAGTGTCCTGACATACAGTACTGCAGTGAACCTGGACAAAGCAACGGATGTAGAACCTTGCCTCTTTACCTCATATTTGACGAACCAGAAGAACACACAGAGCTTAGAAAATTGGTTCCCAGAGGAATGACTCTCATCTTTTGCTTTTGTTATTTTCACTTTTTTTTTTTATCATGTCTGACATTTTCAGAATAAATTTTGTTGCAGAGAGTTTCTTTAGACAATGAGCAGAAGCGATAAGTATTTAGTGAAATATGCTAAGGATTCTAAGTACGTAGTGAAATATTCTAAGAATATGAGATTCACTTTGTTCTTGATACAACTCCTGCTCTTATAATAAAATGAAAAATGCATGTTTAAGACATATTTCCCCAAAGTCCATCTTAAGAACCCCAAACAGATATGTCTTTTGGCAGATATTAAAAAAAAAGAAGATACTTTATATCTACAGATCATTGTAACATTTAAACAGTCAAACTAGAATTCAGCTGTGTAATTAGATTACGAGTATGAGGCAAACAAATGGCTCAAGATAAACCACACATAACTAAACAGCTAAAGATTTGCTGAGAGACAATGCTGAAACTATCAACTTTATTTTTTTATTAAAAATAAAAAAAACTCAAAATTTAATTTCAGATGGGCACAGTAAGAAATCTGGAAAATATATACAATACAAGAACTACAGTGGAATTATTAACGTTACATAGTTCTTCTGTAGAAAATGGACATTCTTCAGAAGAACCAGGTTGACCCACAGAGCAGTGAAGAAGCATGTCTTAAATTTCCTGTGTATCATAAGGGATGACAAATACTGAGTAAGGCAAACCCACATATGGATCACTTTGTTGATCAGAAAATAAATATATTTTTCTCTTGAATTTTGTATCTGCTGTTAAAATAAATGGTTTGAACAAAGCTGTCTGATCATTAAATACCACTGGCCACAATGTCTTGTCTGGTGGGAAAGACATTGTGGTCACAGACACCCAGTGGGAAAGACATTGTTGCCTTATCTGCAAGGTAAAAATGCTTGATAGATATGAAATTATATTCTGTAACACATTCTACAAATGAGAAAACTTTGGACCCAATGCTATCAGAGATAAGGGGGAAGAGCTAGCATATTAAACTATATTCACCACGTACCTTTATGTAAGCCAGATAGCTTAGTTGCTCTGTTAATTCCAGGTCCTCATCCTCTTATTTTCCACACTACAGAAATCTCAGTTCATTCCCACATTTTATAGAGAAAAGTAATTAATTGCCTTCAAAACAAAACCTGACTGTGGTTCTCAGGATATCTTGCTCCAGGGATCATTTCCAATACCCTGTATAGACATAACTACACCAGATTTGCTTGCTTTGCCCTATACAGTCCTCTAACACCATTCCAGCTGGTTGTATACTTGCAAGCATTCTCAGGCTAAATCAGAAGATGTGCAGCAAAAGCTCACTCTTTGCTGCTTTAAAATTCTCACACTGAGGGCTGCAGCACACCCGTCACAGCATTTTGAACATCCGGAAAAAAAGTGGACCAAAAATAAAAGTTTTATCTTGGGGTCATACAGGCATTGCATGAAGCATGAGGGAAGCCAAGGCCATGTGCTATGCTGTGTGGATGTAGCCAGTCTGATCTGAAGAAAGTTAGCCCTGAGTAATAAATATGCACATGAGACATTCTGCACCACTTGGCATCGGATCAGCCCCTTGGGGTGGACGCATATGCAGCCAAATTAAAAAAAGAATCCAAGGTGAAAGCAGTATCAAAAGCACGGCATCTGATAACAGTTTTCTACTACTCTTTTCCTTCATAATGCTACCATAAAAGTCTTATATCTCCTTTGAAATCCTGAAAGTTATTTTCCATTTAGATGCAAATATTCATGCTTGTACACAACATCATCACAATCAACATCTCAGATGCACTCACTTAAAAAAACAAAAGGGATAAAACAAGGTCTACTCTACTGCTGAGATTTATAAGAAACATTGGAGGCAACTTTACCACTGCCTATATTCAGATGTCAAATGAGGAGAGGATGTCTATAAGTACTTACACACACAGAGAAAGAAAGTGTAAATTTACATGTCTCATCCTCAAGACACCTATAAAGCCTGAAGTATATCAGACCTGCTTTCTCCAGTTCTATTCACTTTCAGGAGCAGCAAAAGTCTCATCACTGAAGGAATGCTAAAATGCTGCATGTGGCAAAGAGACCAAAATTTATACCTTCAGAAGCACCCCAGCTAGAAATTACCACTCTGTCATTCTAGGAGGGGATGTGTGAAATTAGATTGTTAGTTGTAATGGAAGAGTAACACAGAAGGAGAAGAAAGAAAAAACCTACAGAATGTGTCTGACATCAGTCTGAATCTGAACACAACAACTGATTTACATTTTGAATAAGAGAATCCTGAATAAATCGTTCCCTCCCTATTCTTGAATGGTTCTGTGCTGTTTACGTGCTCTATTTCATCCTTTAGTGTAAGACAAGGCTCACAAAACAATTTCCAAAGTTTAAATGAATTACTGCATTATGCTGATACACCTACAGATCAATTTGCCAGCACTCTGAGAACAGTTGACCACATTCAGCACTAACAAATGCAGTTTTACTGCTCTGCTTCAGGCAGTGGAGCTGTAGGTCCTGACCAAGAGTCTGAATGTTGCCTTGCATTTGCAGTGATGTCTCTCATAGATAATAATTCTAAAAAAAAAAAAAAAGATGAAGTGAAGGAATAATATGAGGATCAATAACAAAAATGAAACACAATGAGTGGAATAAACAATATGAAGGGAGACTAAATGATCATGTGTCATCTACCAAACAGAAAACTCTAGGGACGATTGGACTCGAAATACTTTTAGGGTAGCAATATGTAAGTGAAAGAATGGATTTATTTAGTCTAGCGAATGGTAAAGACGGGGAACAGTGGCCAGAAGCAAAGGACAGAAAAAATAGGGCAGTAAATATGAAAAAAGGTCTTAACACGAAGATCAACTGGTTGAAGAACTAAGACCCTAAAGAGCATGTGGTCAAAGTGCTATCATTGCAGACAGGCTAGATAAATCATTAGGTGGAATGATGTACCATGCTTCTGCAAAGGGCTGAGCAGCTGAGCAGTCTGATAGGTTTTAGCATTATAACCATTCAAATATCATACAATTGTATGTACTTGCCCCTAGTTTCACAGTTTCTCAGTTTCGCTCTAAAAGGACCAAAGATGGGAAAGGCACTATTAATCTCAATGCCGAGCTATAGACATTCATAGACTCTCAAACTATGAGCTATACGTATTTAGTATCTGATTCAGATACTGCCAAGACTCTAAATTTGCACCAGCTTATTGTAGGCATGAGTTAAAATATTTGTCAACAACAGCTGGACTGATATTAAACATAGAACTCTATGTTTGAAATGAACTTTTTGGAGCCTTAATATCTTCAGTAAAATTTCAAGTCACTACTTCAAATACCTTTAAAAATGCAGGAAAAAAATGAAGGTAGAACTGTAACACTGTCAAGGAGCAGGAATTTTTTTATATATATATGCATATGTATGTGCTTTTTTGATCATGAGGAAAAATTTGCATACAGGCCATTACTGAAAAAATAATTCCTTAAGCGAAATGGACAAAAAGCTGAATCCATAGGAATCCTGAATATCTTGTATGAATCCCTTATTGAAAACAAGACAATAGCAAAATTCGTTGTGACTAGCAAGATGAAGGTTTCATTAAATTTCATGGAGATCAGCTTCCACAACCACCCAGATTAAAATGACAGGATTACATAAACAGAAGTCATCTTATGTAATACTATGAATTTCTCCTGTTGGTAAAAATTAAATCAGTTATCTCTGATAAGTTATTGAAAAGATCACTTACGCATTCTTCCTTTTCACAGAAAGGTGCACTTTCAAATGTACTTGTTTGATTTCAGTTACAGGAAATTATACGAAATAGAGATCAAATGTGTACAACCACATGCCAAGCCCTTATCACAAGGCAGTGAAGATAACGCAATTGCTTGCATTGTAACTGTACTGTGTTAGTAGGAAAGTAGAGCTTATTTGCAGAGGCAGAGTCTGACAGCAGCAGGTAGTACCTAACAGCATAATATTGCAGTACAATATCCTCAAAGATGCACCTTTTGAATCATCAGCTGATTTAGCTAGGATGATTCGAGAGACGCATCTTTATGGATATTGTGCAAATATGATACATGAGCACTGGCATCTTCCTACTAAGTATGTGGAGCTACATTTTCTCCATAGCAAAATTTTGTTTACGACTTTTCTCACTATGCAGTGTCCAGAATACAGAAAGAACCACATTTTATTCCACTCAAATGCTCAGTGAGCATTACGAACACTGCTCAAGTACAATGATATTGTGGAAGACCTGGATAAGACCTTTTTTTCCAAATATTATGTTCTAGTAGTCATAATATTGAATATTGTTCACTAAAGGCAAAAAAATATTTTCTTTTTTACCTTCTTTGTGCGGAGGTTGCAAATAAGGGTCTTGCTCTTAAATTTTGTACCATCCAAATCAATGTGTGTGTCTTTATATTAGCCAGAAATTTGGTATAGGCATAAAACATTAACCTTGTGTCATGTGAGGGATTTTTTTCTAACCTGCTTTTCCTAAAAATGTTTTAGAAATGCAACTGAAACAGCAAGTGTACTATATCCAGGACACATTACTTATTTTGGGGATCTATGTGTCCTGGATATAGTACACTTGCTAAGTTAGACTCTTCTAGATTAAGAATTCTATTGAGAACACGGTTATCTAAGCCGTTGTTTTCCTAATACTAAAAATAGCATGTACATGAAATATGAATAAGGGTTTGTGATATGAGTTTGTGATCGATTCTACATGTATTTTCCTCAGCTACAGCTCCCAAAAGAAAGCAATATTACATACAATTGGCACATAAAAAGTGTTATTTAATTATTTAATTATTTAATATTTGGGATTCAAATGAAGTTCTGTCCTCTCTCATAGGTCCTGTGCTGCCTGACACACACCAAGGTGTGCACAGCTCCCTCTACCCCTGAAGAAAACAATACCGAAGTGCACAGCATTCAGCAATTTGGACAGATGTTTACCAGATTATAGTGAGGATACCAGCTGAGAGGGTCTCTAGTCCATAAATTTGCTCTCTAGACCATAAGATGTAAACCAACTACAGAAAGATTGAGATGTTGGATGAAAATTCAAGATTGATATATCACTGAAAGAACTGTCATGCATTATTTCCATGCTTGCTGGCCCCCATTTATGATAACCGTTAACTAAATATGGAATGATATACTTGTTGTGCCTGTACTCTGACATTGTACTGCATGAATTATCAACTTGATAACTGTCACACAGAAATAAAGATAAAGCACCATATATTTTAATTACTATATTTATTAAATGAAAATTAGTAGTTTATCAACTAAATTAAGGCACTAGCTTATAATTATGAAAGTTTTAAATGACAAGTTAAATGTATAATCATCAATTAAAGGCTTAATTAATTTTATATGGGGGAAATTTCAGGGAGTTTTTTTGCATTTTGATGCTTTAATTATACAGCAATAGGTTTATTTTATTTTGTTTTTCAATGATGTTCGCATAAGAGTTACATGAAATTAACATGTAATTAAATAAGGATGAAATGAACTTCTACCTTTCAGTTTAGTTTTGTGCTTTCCACAAGAATGAAATAGAGTGTAAAAGATAAGACCTTTCTAAGCATGGAAATTGATTAATGCTAGGCAAAAGAGTATTAAAAAATGATTAAATAAAAAAATGTATTTTTTTTCATAGTGGAATTTATCAAGAGTATTTTCATCAAAGCTAAGAGAATTATACTAGAAGGAGTATACAATAAGTAAAAGAAGGTGACAATGGTATGAGCCTCCTAATTGTAGTGACCCAAGATGAATTCTTTGTTCTGTCAGGGCCCATATGTAAGCAAAGAAATGATTTATTTATTTATTTATTATTTTAAATTCATTGTTCCATCCACTGCAGTAGCAATGGCCTGGGTATGTCTATGTGGATGGGTACGGATTGGCCTAGACTTATTCTGTCAGTCTTCTGCATTAGGAAAAGATGAGTTAGTTAGTTAGTTAGAAAAAATACAGCTCTCTTTTGGAAGTTGTTGTCAGGTGAATGAGGTGCTTAGTCCACCTAAATAGGCAACTTGGTCTTTTGGATTGTCTATCTGGCTACTTGAGTAAGAACTCCAATATACATGTAACATACAAATAGCACTTTTTGTTTGTTTGTTTGTTTCTGTTTTCAATAAAGTACTTTCTAGTGCCAAGAGAATTAATCATAGTATATCTCACCTTATTCTCCACACCATTTAAGAGGACAGACAGTAGTAAGGCATTTTGATTATTTGAAAGGTTCCATTTGTAGTACACAGTAGAATTTTAAATGTAACAAATAACATTATTGAATGTGTCTGTCACTTACAGACAGAAAACAATTAATTTTGTTTACTATATTCTCTATTTTTGTGTTAAAGATTAAATAGAGACCACTATCTCCGATGAGCTTTTGTGACCCTGGATGAATAAATAGGACAGCAAAGAGCTAAATTCATAACCTTTCGATCCTTGAATTTACGCATCAGTAAAATGTGCTTTGCCAGAGAAGAAATTAAACTAGAAACGGCCGCTTAAGGAAAGGATAGAGAAATCCATTAAGTCTCGGCTGGATTTCTTAGTGTTTCAGGGAATGTCAACAAATTAACTTTTATTATTTGTGCCTCAGATAATTACAAGCTCAGTGATGTTTCGAATAGAACCTACTGAACTGAAAATACAAATCACAAGAGAATGATTTAAAAGAAAATATTTAAGGTGCTGTAATTAAAATAGAATTAAAATATACATAGCAATGCCATCATCTCAAGGTTCCTCCAGTTTTTCAGAAAGGAAAGCTTCAATTCATTTCTGAGTAAAGAAGAGGCAGGAAAAGAAACATACTGGTGGAGGTTGTAATTCTGCACTTTAAAAAAGCTAATGAGCATTTAGCAACTTCTTTTTGGTTACTACTTAAAAAAATGTCAATGAAAAATATGATTGGCTTTCTTTTACAACTATCATTCAGATTTTAAATCTTGCGCTCATATTTTCTCCTTATTTTTAAAACCGAATTAGCTTTGCCTTCAAGTATTCAGGTTTAGAACATGCCTTAGAAGGCAGTATCTGCTAGTCCTATCCTCTTCCAGGCAAGTTTATGACTGAAAAGAAATGAAAGAAAGTGAACATTGTATATTGAAAGGGTATTATTTATTCATTTTCTTTCATTAAACTTTCTGCTGTTCAGTTCTCTTGAATGTCTTGCTTATGTGTGTTATGAGATTGAAAGAAAATCAAGCTGCCTTATTTACAATATTTGCATTGTTTACTTCCTTAGTTTTCTTTTTATTGCAATCCTCTCTATCTATTTTAAAAAATAAAAAGTACTCATTTTAATGAAGACATTAACAGTATTCCCTTAATACTTCAGAAAAATTATGAAATAGACATATATTATGTCATATGAATTATAGTTTTGTGCGGGAGCAGTGGGAAAAAAATGGCAAACTTTTGGAGATCCCAGATAAACCGTTATCCAAAATGGCAAATGTCTGTTGAAACAGATTCAATCTTCTTCTAGAGCAGGACTGTTTGTTTTTTTTTTTTTTTTTTTTTTTTTTTTAAAGTCAAGAGGCAAACAAC